>JARFOD010102151.1:0-16386 GCA_031763545.1 Mopalia muscosa
CCCCCCCCCCCCCCCCCCCCCCAATCCCTTCTTAAAGAATGTGTTGTAATCACAAAAAAACACATTTGAAGTGTTTCTATGGCACAATCTGATCGAATTTTAAATAAAGAGCTCCCCCGTTTTTGTTTTTTTCTCTTTTTGTGTGTGGTTTTTTTTTTGTTGAAGATGCAGGGTTTACCGACTGCTTATTCTTATCATTATGGTTTCTTGTATAACATGCCTGATATAGCATCATGACCTGTAAGAAAGTATGTTACTAATACAGACATGTGTGTGCTTTAGTGTTGTGTTTTAACACCTTCATGTTATCTGGATTTTTACCGGCCATCTGGTACCCTGACTTCATGAAACCCAGAAATCCTGACCTACATAAATGCTGTTGGAGGGCCTAGGTATTAGATCCTAATTACAACAAACAAAACACTGGGAGCTCTTTAGGTCTGACTTTATCTGATTGCATATGACTGTCTTCTGATGGGTGACAACTGTACATGTAGTTGTGTGTTTTCCACTTCTTGTTTGTTGTGGTAGTTGCTATGTTCTCTGTTTTCTTGTATGTAATGTATCTTTGAAATGTCATAGTTCTGCTTGTATTGTTTTTGTGGCTATTTTTGTTTTGCTGTTGGTTTTCATTTAATTAATTGGAAAGCATGACTTTATTTTATTTGGAGTCAATTTTTTGTGTTACATTTATTTCTCCAGGTATCACTTGAAAGATGTTATAGTTGGCAAGATTTACTTCCTTCTTGTCCGAATTAAAATCAAGCATATGGAACTTCAAATTATCAAGAGAGAAAGTACTGGAACAGGTCAGAAAAAGATTCTATTCAAAATATCTGCTTTCAAACCCTCAACTCTCCCTCTGGATAAGGGTAGTTAAAATGAAGTATATAGATATAGGCTGTCATCTTAGCAGGAAAGTTGATTTTCAATCAGAGCCTTTATATGTACATGTGACGGTTCACAGTCTTTGAAATACCAGTGCATTATTGTCACACCAGTGAAATACTCATAGACCCACCCACTTATTCACCCATCCAATGGATTTTGGTATTGGGTATAGACTAAACTATTTGTAACCTCACTGTATTGTCCAGGTGGTTGATTGTTTTACACCATCTGACAATTATTGAGGAATATTTTCAATCAAATCTTACATATCATGGTGGGAAATCCTGATTGGATTATAATCATGCTGGTTATGTGTCAATTCATTATCAAAATTTTAATCTGATCCCTACTGGTTGTATGCATGCACACTCCATGATCTGTGGTAATAAATCTGATCATTCATACTGCTAGCAGTACATACATCATTCAGTGAATATAAGCATTTGTTACCAGGCTGGAAGGCTAAATTAATTTTGATAAAACATTACCAAAAGTTCTGTTTTGTTTAACAAAATAATTAAATAAATGGTGTAAGCTGAAGGTCAAGGTATCAAGTCCCTTATTGAGTTCTCATAAAATGGATCCTACACACAGTTCTCCTCTCAGGATTATAAATTGATTGTGTATCCAAGCAAAATTCATTTGTCATATATTGTAAATTTCACCTAAAATTCTTTTATTTTCAGTTTTATTTCTTGTTTGCATGTATGTTTTTCTGTATTTTGTTATTTTTTATGCTTTATTTGTTGTCATTAACAGTATGTGGCCATTAATTGTTCCTAAAATATTTAAACAACTAAGTATAAATGTTCATACAAAAGTAGCAGATTGACCTCACAGTAAACCATTCCAGTTAATGAAATATTTAAACAACACACAAAGTATATTTAATCACCAGTTAATAACTTTAAAATATTTGTGTGAGCTGTTTTCTTCTGACAAAAATTTAAATTGGATCTTTAACTTTCTTAATCTGAATTGGAACAAAATAAGCAGAATAGCTTCTTAAAAATCTTCTCTTTTCTTCGTTAAATTGGTAATATTTTTTTACAGGTCCAAATACATTCAATGAAAATGAAACAATTGCTAAATATGAAATCATGGATGGTGCTCCAGTTCGAGGTAAGTCTGATTTCACTTTTGTTTTCTGACAAAGCCCTTTGTCTGGGTAATAGTCAATCCCGCTTATTCCTTTAAAATTGAACCTCTGGCGAAGATCAGTTTAATTGAAGTATATTTATGCTGTAAGCCAGGGAGGTATATTTATGTTCCAACAAAGCATTTAGATATAAGACTTCCTAAAAATATTCTTTTTAAAATTAAATTGTTTTTTAACTTGTATGAGAAAATTATGTTTAGCACATTTTTTTAAATATTTTTTATACCTTATGATCAAATGTCCTGTATACTTTGACTATTATGTTCACAGGTGAATCTATACCCATTCGATTATTCCTGAGTGGATATGAACTTACCCCCACCATGAGAGACATCAACAAGAAATTCTCAGTACGCTATTACCTAAACCTCGTACTAGTGGATGAAGAGGAACGACGGTACTTTAAACAACAGGTTAATACATTTCTAAGTCGCGTCACTTCACCTTTGAAATTATGATAGGTTAGGATAGGGGTTTGCAGAGATTTCTAGAGCCTTCATAAATCTGTCGCACTGGTGCTCTTTGTAAGAAGGCAATCAGTATATCGTAGCTTATGGTGCCTTTTTACTTTTAGAGCAAGTTGGTTTCATTCAACCATAAAAATGTATACTTGTCTCGGTTTTGTGGTGACAATTTTGAGTAACAGACAACTACGCATTGATCATCTTGGTGATATAACCTACAAACAGTATAACATTTCAAACAAACTCATAAGGAAAATGTGGATTTTTGTGTTATAATCCTTTAAATCTTGTGTAAAGTGATTATTTCTAATTTGTAATCTATAATTTTGTACCTTTCAGGAAATAACAATCTTCCGCAAAGCTGAGAAGGTTCGTAAGAGTATTCAGGGTCAGTTACAAGAGAGACTGCCCACATTTAAACCTCAGTCCCCAACAGAATCAAAACCTAACGAGGAGGAAGACACAGGTGAACAGTGACCGGGCGCTACTGCTACCATATACTAGAACAGTTCACAACCAGCCAAAAATGCCCTAAGATTGTAATGAGGTGGGGTGGAGGAGCTATCGATAGAAATGAGATGCAAAGATTGATCATTAACAGGAGACCTGGGCATATCAGTCTCTTATTCATCCAGTGCAGGTTGACTTGTTAATTACAAACCTTCTACTGGGACAGGTATATTATCGGACAGACTGGCTGGTCACATTGGTATCCCGTATTGACTGATCAATACCAATCCCTTAAAATTATCATAAGAATTCAGCCCAGCTTGCCAATATTAACCACTTGTTGATGAGCATCTGATACATAATCATTATATTATAGAATTTTAACAGGTTCATCGATAAGTGGTAAATAAGCCTTGATCAGTCTTGTTAATGTGTTAATCGGGCCGGCCTAATATGTTCGCATGGGTTGTTGTTAAGTATGTGAACTGAACTGGACTTCATCTAGTGTAATATAGTGTGTACTGAAAAATCTGCTGTAAAACTCTGGAGCATCTTCATAAATTATCCGTAATGACATCACATTATTCTGTCGGCATAATATTCTCACGCCGATTCTTCTTTTAGGCGATTGTCATCAAAGAAAATTGATAAGTCACTCTTCTGCATATTAATTAGAATTATCACACCATTTTACTTGTTACGTTAAAAGGGTAAATGTGGTTAGAATGTGTACGTGATATGTCAAGAAAGTATAAGGAAACAGTTAAACTACCAATATAATTCTAAGGTATCATTTTTCTCATTTAAAATGCAGAATCTGTACATTTTCACATCAAATCTTTTATTGTTGATGTTTTGCACAGAGCTGATGTACTTTGTGCCCAATCTAAGTGCTTCAGGTAGCAGTTGTTTCAACAGAACTTGATCAAGATATAGTCAATTTATTTATCCAGTCAGATGTTTCCATTAGGGATTAATTTATGAAGGCTTGGTAAAGGAGTATGACAATTTTACACATGTATTATAGAGGGGAGATAACTGTACAGCCTTTGTTTACTAAATGTATGTATAATAATGTTGTTACATAGATTCACGGAAACGTATTCATGATAATTTAAATGCTCAAAGCTTCTATAATGTACATATAATCACACAAGTAGGTATTCTGGGCTAGAAAGGATTAAGCCAGAGTTTGGGTTCTCTTTGGATTGGAGTCTCACAACAACAACCTTGACAGAATTTCCCTCCCATCATACATCTATTTACAGATCATTCACAACTTGCATGCTTAATCAGTTTTTTTTAAAACCAGGCAAATATTAATAAAAATATAAAGAAATTATTGCTGTTTCTAAGCATTTTCTTGATAGACTATTAAATCTCCCTGTTTACAGTAATGACTTAATGTCTGTATGGATGTTACTTCTACGCTATGCCTAGCGCTTCGAAGATTCAATAAAATATCAATTCTGCCCCCGAAGTATTCCATTTTTACCACCTTTGTGGCGAAAATATCAGTTGGATATTTTCAGTTATCTTAGCAGCCTACTAACCAGTGCTGAAGAAGCTGCCTTGTGAATCGAGCCCTATGTAACATAGGCTACAAACACATAAATTGGATTCATAAATATGTCAAATGCAAATCTTAGTCACAGATCACTGGTCAGGAAAAAGTTCATGGAAGGACTGGCATGTTCTATCAGGTTTGTTGTTGTTTGTTCAAGATGTCCATGTTACCAAAGTGATAGACTTGTCAAGCATTAACACACAACATTTCACTCATTCCAATATAAATTATATTAAATTGAACTACTTATACATGTATATGGTTCTTATTTGGTTGAATATAGTTGTGCATGATTAATCATGATTAATTATGAAATGATCATTTCAAATCTAATCATGGTTTGAATCGCAGACCTGAAAAAGCTGGCTTATTTCATAATGCAGATTTTTTTTGGAAAAATTATGAAAAATGTCAAGTTTAACATTTTATTTTTATTTTAACTACATGAATTGTGTAAGTTAATTGTATAATATAATAAGCATCTCATTCTATTTGTTTGGAGCCTTCAGTCTAAAGGGCACTAGAGGAAAATTAACTTTCCAAAATTACGGAAACGCTTTACATCTGGGTTGTGCTAGTGTCAATTTTTGTTGGAATATACTGCCGTCGTGTAGGTTAAAAACCCTGAAGCATGGCGTAAAACACCAATCACTCAATCAATTGGTCTAAAAGGGAAGATTTGTTACAAGCATAGAATTGACAGTGATCTGCCGGTCTTTAGTACTGGAGAGAGATTGTTCTCCAGCTGGAAAACACTGTACATGTTATGGTTGTGTAAGTGTGGCAGGTTGTTAGTGAAATACCATTGACCACTGCGATAAACATCAATCGATTTATTAACTGGACTGCTCTGTATGACGGTTATTTTTAGGTACATGTCAATACATGTAGCTAAACAGAACTGAAGTCACCTCAATCTTCTGTTAAATTGATATAATAGCAAGAAGATAACTGGCTGATTTTTAAATTGAAACAATATCAAATTATAAAAGAAACACAAAATAAGAAAGTAAGTTACAGTTTATTCATTTTACTTGGCCTGTGTGTTTAGTTAATGAAGATATGTGGGTTAATAATATACATTGATAGTTTATTGACCTCACATACCAGGATGCTGTGTGATAAAACAAATTTTGAGAAAGTTAACTTCAGCATTTAAGCTGGACAAATGAAAAAGTTTGTAAAGCAAATTTTTGTAAAATTGTATATATACAATATGACTAAAAATCTACTTGAATTGATGATTTGTAAATGTGATATGTGAAATAGGTAGATACAAATTAAAGGTACTTAATTAGATTCCCTAGCAAAAATCTGCTGATGGAGTGTTGCCAGCCCTATCTTATGCAGTATTTTCATTATTTGGGGGAAAATGTCCAGATTAACAAGCGCCATGTCACTTAGCCTGGGCATGTTGGGGAGTGAACTACTGCCATACTCTAAGCGTTAGATTCTTGTATAAATCTTTCAACTAGCATAAGTTCAGTGTTATAGCGTTATGCCTAAATATTTCAAATACTGTTTGTCAGGAACAATCGGAACACCCTAATCCTTTTAAGGTTTCACTATTGATTTCTTCAGCCTGTTTTCAGCAGCAGGTCTCATTTTGTCTCCTTAATAAACTGCATCATATGTTGTGATATACAGATAATTGTAATGTCATGTGAGCAAATTTGAACACTGACTGAGTTCCGTGTGACCGTAATTTATTAATACAATATTAGACCTTTATATAATGGACCGATAGCTAATCCACTATAGGTCATTTTTTCTTATGTTCACAATTTACAAAGCCCTGGTGAGAAAATATCTGATCAAGTATATGTTTGAAAATGACCTTAAGTTGTAGGGCTTATGGATTGGCTTGAATAACATGGAAACCAATTTAACTGTTATGCTTAGAATATTAAAGAAAAATTTCACAAGCAGATTAATTACATATAGACCTGAAATGGTAATCATGTGTAACTTTTCATACATTGTTTAGCTCATATTTTAAGTTCAAATAATGCAAGGTTGTGTTAAACTAAATGTTATTTTGCTTCTTTATAACCTAGTGCTCAGATAACTTTGTGTACATGTCCATTGGGTTCAGCTTGGCCGGTTTTCTTCACTTGGCAGCCCTGCACTTATCTTGACCCTATTGTTTTTTATTCTTGTCTTTTCTAGTTTTATTGATTTAAAAAAAAATTGAGCTGAATGTAGCCTTATTTTCATTTTTGCCATTATTTTTAACTCCTTAACAGATGAATTAATTCTGGTTGTATATTGTTTAATCAATTTTTTTTTTGCTTGGTGATGCTTGTATTTTCATAAATAAATCACACAGGCCATGGATGTTGATTAACTGAGAACTGAGGAATCATGTCAAATTCTTGACAATTTCCTGTAGACTAGTGAGACCTGTCGAAGGTTCAAACTATTACACAATAGTACACAGAAAGAAATCACAGACGCTTGTTATATATTCCACTGTACTGTGACACAGGCCTAATTCTAATAGTGTTCATGGACAAATCAGAAAATATGTGTTAACAGTTACAATATGGTTATGAAGATCTGGGCTGGGGACCCTCCTGGAACTAGTGGTTCATATTGAAACGTTTCCATAAAGGTGACTTACGGTTGAAATCGAGTGTCCTGGATAATTCGCTGATATCATCCCGAGACAATACTGTGTATAATATGTTACATAACTAAAAAAGACACAAATGTACATGGCTTAGATAGATGATAGTGTTTCGTTGAAATGTTTGTCAAACTATTAAATCCAACAATCAGTTTGAATGGGTATCTGTATTAAAATCATTAATTGCAACAAATAACATCTGGATTAAGCCATACAGTCCATCAGAATTTAAGGATTGAGAAGGGGTTTAGTTTTAACGAGAATTTTCCCAGTTTACTTGCTCTATTGCCTATTATAGTGTGTTATGCTTGAAGAAATTTTCTTGTGTTTGAGAAGTAACAGCATATGTATGTTGATTTTATCAATTGGCAAACTAACAATAATTGGTGTTTGAAGCCATGAACTCATAAAGACTGAACACCCTACAACCATAATGTGTAGTGTTTTATAGAAGTTCACCCCACAGTGGACAGCATAAATATTAAATTAGTAGGGTCAACAATGTTTTTGAAAATTGGTGCTGTGGATGCTTTAAGTTTTTTTAGAACTGTAGCAAATATAATCTAAAAAAGCGCAATACCTTTACTATTATGTTTCCCCAACTTTTCAACCAATTTCAAAGTTCAACCATAGTTTTCTAAATGCTCTTTGTCGAACTTTTGCACTCTTTGTCCAATGTTTGTTTTTAACTTAAGTTGTATGCAACTTGTATTATAAAAAATATAGAATCATTGCTTCTATTTATTGTGAATCATAGCCTGTGAATTTCTGTTAAAAAGTAATTATCTCCCCTGATCTGGGCAGGAATGTAGACCAATCAAAACACAGCATTGCAGTTCCATTTCTAGGTTAATCTTTAAGCTTTTACACCAATCAGAAACCATTGTATATTATGTAAATTTTCCTCAATAAATACATGTATAATATATTGAAAGAAGTTTTTTTGTTTGTGCATTTTAAGGGTATGACTTAGTAGAGCTGATGGATTTATTGGTTGGTGACCAGTCCGTGTATCACTCGGGGTTTTTTCTGGTCCATCAGAAGACTTTGCTATGTTAAGGAGGTTCAAGACGCTAGCGTGCTTTCTACATTAAGGTGCACCATTGGCTTTATTATCATTAATTCTAGGCAAAACATCGCATGAGGTTAAAGATAACACGTTCACTGACTGCTTGTACATGACAAGTAACACGAGAAAGTGTGAGAAAAGCAAATCGTGCACCTAACTCATCTTCCACAAGATACTATTTAGAACATTGTTAAACACCAAGTCAACAAAGTTGTCAATACATGTGTCCTGTGTCTCTCGGCTGTTCCATACTGGTGGTCACATAGTCTATAACAGTAGTGGTTATTGGTCTTCACTGGTGGAAACTGGGGCCTTCATAATGTCAAGTTGTTTGCATATTGACTTTAACTGCTAAGCTCCAAAAGATGTATTCATCAGTTCTTGTACACTTTCACCTAAATCACCCGCATTAAATGACTCATGTGACATCCTTGTTTGGTTACGGTCCAGAACTAAGAAATAATTGACACTATCTCAATCTAGAAATGTAACTCGGGGTCTGTCCTTCTGTCTGTCACAAATGTTTGTCAACAGGCTAGTTTGAAAACAAATTTACCAATTAACTTCAAACTTGGTATCTAGCTTCCTCCTGTTAAGACAACAGATGGTATTTCATTTCTGTATTTGTGTCCGTCCTCATATAAGTGAAATACCCTTGAGTACCACGTTAAACGCCAATCAAACAAACAAACCAAATTCTATCCATTATTATATAATTTTGGCATATTAATGTCTGTAGGTGTTGTGAACACGATTAGCAGAGAATAAATTGACAAATTAATTTCAAACTTGGTATGTAGCTTCCTCCAGTTAAGACGGAGGATAGGACAACATTTCCCCAAATTCTGTAAAACAAAAAGGCTGTGATTACATAATTTTAGAATGTTTTTGCCTGTATGTGCTGTGAACACAATAAGAGAATAAATTCTTAGATTAACTTTAAACTTTGATGAATAAGATTTAACTTCACCTAGTTCCATAAAATATGATGGCCACCATTGCATTATTTTACAAGATTTATTACTGTATATATCTTATGAACACTAACTCTGTAACAAATTCACAGATTAACTTGAAACTTGAATATTGTCTCCTCCTATCAAGAAAACAGATGGGCTTGAATTTCATCAAATTCCGTAAAACAAATTTGCCACCAATGCATCAGTTTACAATTTTCACACCTATGTGTTGTAAACATGATAATTTGGAAATCAAATTCACAGATGAGCTTGAAACCTGTTAGCGTCCTGATAGGATTGCATTTTATCAAATTGTGCAAAGCAATATGGCCCCATTGCATAATTTTTCAATATTCACACCTATGGGATAATTCTGAGAACACATTCTCTGTATAACTTGAAACTTTTACAGTAGCTTCCCCCCCATTGAGACAAATAATTGGAGATCATTTTTCCGAATTCTGAAAAACAAAATGGCAGCCATTGAATAATTTTAATATATTTTAAACTTGGAAAATAGTTTTCTCCATTTAAGAAACCGCTCGGATTGCATTTCATTTCATTCTGCAAACGAAAATGGCCATCACTCAAATTCAGATATTAACTACAAATTTTGCTATTTCTGTTAATACATAGATGTGGTTGTACTTTTACTAAGTTTCACAACAAATATGGCCGACATTGCATATCACACCAAAACGGGTATAAACACCTTAACTTTTACTCTTTGGTTCTTTGAAGAAAAAATTAGTTCTTAAATGAAAGAAGGAAAAGGTGATTTGACCAGGATTATAAGCATATTTTTTCACAAAAAGCCTTAAAAGGTGGACCGGCTAGCTACTCAGCTTGTTTAAGTCAAAGATGTCTGATTTTCTCTGACTGACTCCTGACCTGTGTACTCAAGGATGGTATTACTCAGTTAACTAAATGTATGTCCTATAACAAAACAGTTGAGATCTTTTCAATCTATACTGAGTTGTCTAGACCGGCGATTGTGGTATAAACCTGTGTGTCTGGCCTCAGTCAATAAGGCTATTGATG
The DNA here is from genome assembly GCA_031763545.1 of Mopalia muscosa. Taxonomy (NCBI): domain Eukaryota; kingdom Metazoa; phylum Mollusca; class Polyplacophora; order Chitonida; family Mopaliidae; genus Mopalia; species Mopalia muscosa. The sequence continues at coordinate 10,230 of JARFOD010102151.1, forward strand.
GTTTGTAGAACCATTATTGTTCCCAGGAAATAACTGATACAAACAAGTCTGTGAAAGGAACACTCTTCCTTTATTAAACGTCCAGTTCAGAGCCATTTCACTGAAAGCTCAGGATTTCCAAGGTTGTTCATTAACATACACATACTTTAAAAAAACAAAAGTATTCATTAGCTTAACATTGTGAAGATTAAATTACAATTTCACTTCATAATTAATACATTATAATCATTGTTTATTTTGTGTATAACATCATGGGTATTTTACTTATTTGATGGCAGTGTGCACCAATACTAAAAAGCCTTGTTACACAACAATAAAGTATTATTACATAGTCTGTTGGAAGAATTTCCCCAGTCAAGACAGAATGCCAAGACTTTAATAGAGCAAACTGGATTTGGTCAGAGGGCACCAGTACATCGCGAGTGATTGGTGTTTTAGGCCGTGCTTAAGGGTATTTCACTGATATGACAGCGGTATATTCCAACAACACCGGCACAACCAAGATGTGAAACGTTTTTATAATGTTGGAAAGTTAATTTTCCTCTATTGCTAAGTACAGGCAGCATTGCTACTCTTCAAACGAACTGCCCTTCTCCAAAGGGCTAGTACATAGAGAAAGTGCTCTGAACACAATTTTTGGATGAAAATTTCAATCAAAGAATTCATACTCTTCCAATAAAAGTTCCCAAATTAAGAGACCTTTTTAATCAACTTATAACATGGTCCATTGATATTGTTGATCACAAAACAATTGGCATTTCAGTAAGAATTCTCAATGAAAGTCTGTAACTTTTGCTTATAAAAGTTAGTTTAAAAGAGACATAACATTAAAAACCAAATCTTCATGATCAATGCCTAATCTGGGCATGGTGTAGTTCTAATTACATAAAAAATATCTTCATTTCTGTGTGGCAAGAAAGTGCTAACACACTGAATTCCTCAATAATGATGGTTTTATAACCCCATCCCAAACAGTGATTCTATTTCTCTCTAATTTCAGGAAAATACATAGAGTAATCAAGTTTGAGATCTTTAAATTAACATAGTGGAAGGATAATAATGCCATTAAAACAACAGACATGAAAACAAAGCTCACAAAATACGACCTACAGGTTAAAATCAAAGCTGCCCAAGAATTATATAAAACTACACAATTAATACAAATTTCAAAAGGGTTCAACTTATTTTTAAAACATGTCTAAAGCTCTAATCAGATAACTAGTGTATTTTATCCCCAAATCGCGAAATATGAATATTGTTGCTGTTGCTCATCAGCGACTGACTTCTAATCAGGAATGAGATTTTGTCCTAAAAATCATCAAACTGTGGGGGTAACATTAGAAACCGTTGGTCATATAAACTGACCCTTTGTACTTCACAGGCACCTGAATGACTTAAAAGAAAGGCTTCTGTCAACCCAGGCAACATTCAGCATCAATAATAATGTACGAGAAAAACAACTTTTCTTACATCAACCAATTCATTTGTTGGTGTTGGATCTCTCATTTCTCCAGCTGTCTCTAAACACTCACAGGTTAAGATTACAACATAAATTATATTTAGTGTTCTTCAAAAATCGCCAAAAATGCATAGTTAGGATACTTCAAAGATGGCATATCACTTGTTGAAAACAGCACTTCTCACCATATTTCAAACTGTTATAAATATCTACGCTAATCTTTAATCTCTACATGATTGAATCTATATAGAACGTATATAATTATCACATGAATTGCCCAATAATAAATACATACATACATACATATTTTTGTACAATATAAACAACACTGTATATATGGACAACAACTAGACTTGAGGTACTAAGAAAACATATCAAAACAAACAAGATAGTCAAAACTTAAAACAAGATAGTCTTTTATAAAACTTAACTAAAAGTGACATAAATAAAGAAGATATTTTTTATATAAAAGTATAATGAATTATCAAATTATAAAACATCAGTATTTAGTAATAAAATACCTTTGGTTAATGCATCATTTTCCACATTTAATCAAAATTGAAATGTAGAAACGAAATCATGTATCCCAATATATTTACATCATGCTGGACTTTCCTTATCTACAAATAGCACGGTTTACGGCCGGATTCTTAAAGCATCAAAGTCCTTTCGCTGCAAAATGTATCCATTTTCTATATCATACTGCAGGAGTGTTTTTGTTTTGTATTTAACATCATACTCAAGGGTATTTCACTTATATGACGATGGATTGTCCACTTCAAACTTTACACATCCTTATTACAGTGGAAAACCAGGAGGAAACCTCATAAAAACCACCCCTGTGATTGCCAGGGCCACAACATGTGACTCACTCATATACCTGATGGTCCACAGGCGGACATGCAGCAGTGAAAATGAAGTCATATCACAACTCAACAAATGTCTTTCATCACTTCCTTGGTTGGAGAAACACTTCTTCAGTCGATGGCTGGCTATGTTGGTGTTAAAGCCATGCTTAAGGGTATTTCACTTATATGACTGCATTGGACTCCAAGTCAACATGACCACATGGAAACAACCATAAAATGTGCCCTTTTGGGGAATTTATCTTCCTCCAGTGCAAAGACAGTATGACAAATCTTGGAAAATACTGCTCCTAAATGTTTGGAGTTGAATGTGGTAATGAACTGCAGTTTACCACCAAATACTCTGTTTTAAGGTAGAAAACCAAGTGGAAACATTGTAAACACCATCTCCCGATTACTCAAGTCCTATTTAAATAACCTCAAAGACTTGAGCCTAGGGGTGGTACAATGGAGAGTGTTCAGTAGTGTGCTGGACTTACCACAAAGACATGGCCAAATGAGCATTTTCACCTATAGACCAGGGTCAAATAATACACTTACAGGATAAATCCACAGGAGCAAACCATGAAATAATCAAGATCAATAACATTAGTACCAGATTATGGACCAAACAGGTAACTCATTTTCTGAACAATCATAACGTATGCAAATGGATCCAGTACAATTTTTTTTTTTTTAAATAGGAGTTAAAAAAATAACACAACTATTCCAGTATTAACAAAATTGTTTTAAACCATTCGAGTAATGTCGTTAATTTTTTTAAAAAGCAACATCTTACAGATACAAGGTTCTAAAAAAATGAGAAACAATTCACACAATCCAATTTTGAGGACATGATCGTGTATGCGTCTAAACTTAAACGCTCATCAAACGAAAAAGGCATTACATCATGATGAGACAAAATCTGTTGTAAAAAGACAAATATTAACAAGCAAAAGAAGGAAAAAAACATAACAATGAAAATACTAGGAATGTTCACCTAAATATGAATAGACTGATTTTATAATGACGTAATCCCATCGGTGCCTTGAGGGTAATTCTAGTGTTATATAGATACTTTTACCAATTACCACAAAACTTCTAATATTTCTGACCATTAATAATCCAGACACTGTTGATACTGGAAATATTTTTAATTAATTCTTCTAACTTTTACTACTTTGATATTTTGTCACATGATCTAAATACAATAAAAAGTATACCTGGCATGGTGTCAACATAAAATCATAGGCAGACTGGGGCTAGTCTGGTTGGAAGGTTACAAAACCAGGCAGAGACTTGTAATTTGACAATAATATTCATAGGGGCAAAGCATTTGTGTTTTAAAAATTATTAACAAAAACATACAATTACTAACTGTTAATGAAGCATTTATAAATGAATAAAACGCGTTTAAAATTAAAATCTGACCAAACATTTTTAAGTGTGGTGTGATGTTATCAGTCAAACTGATGGCACCGTTTCACAAAGAGATCTTTGCCTACGTTGAACGTAATTGTAGTGTCTTCAACACTGGTCGTCATGGTAATTACGTTTTGAGTAAGCTAAGATCGCTTTGTGAAAATGGCCCCTGTACTTTAGGTTTCAACATCACCCACAATGACACAGGCCATGCCTATAAGCTTACTGCTGTGCTGGGACCGTCACTGGTATCACATCATTGTGTGAAAGGTCTATTAAGATGGATGGCCACACACACACACTTTTTAACTCAATTTTGAGGAGAAAAAACAACAAGGCACACTTAGATAAACTGATACAATTTAAGTGCAATGGGCTTGTAATTAAGTACGGATAATCTCAATTTCTGAGAACCACTATTTACATATTCCTAGCACAAGTCTTTGGCATGAATTGGCAAATCTCTTCAATCTAAAAGAATAAAATTTACATATAGCAAAATATACATTTATTGCAACTAAAAAAATAACTTGCTAAAAGCTCAAATATTAATTTTAGAAGCATATATAACATGAAAAATTATTCATCTAACAATAATAAGATGGAGTGTTGTTTGACAGACACATTGAAAACTAGAAATGCTCCTAAAACCAATTCCCCAACACAGATATGACTACAATATGAATTCAAATGGCAGTCATTATTTAACTGGTATTTTTTTCTCATAAAAATGATGTGGAAAATATAATCAAGTCTGTAAACCTAATGATTTGATAGACTGTGTTAGAGGTTTATCCTCTTTGATTCTTTACAGACACTTCAAAGATAAGCCTCTGAGGCTAATCATCTCAAACAAAATGATTGTTTACCGACACTTCAAAGATAAGCCTCTGGAGTGTATCATCTCAAACAAAATGATTGTTTACAGACATTTCCAAGATAAGCTTCTTGAGGCGAGAAGAGATAACAGCTTTCAAAAGATCTAGATATAAAAAAGATGACCTATATGAAACTACTTTACCTGTGTTAAACTACTTTACCTATGTTATACTTTGTACAATGATATTATACAAAATAAAATTAAGAATACATGAGATTTACCCTACAAAACAATTTCTTAGTTTATGGCACAATAAGAAAGTTTATAGAACAAATTCTATCAACAAGAACATGGGACTAAACAATTTAACAAAAAAAAAAAAAAAAATGAAAAGTGACAATGAATCTGAATGATTTGTGTTTTAAGACATACATACATATATGGTTCTTACACTCATATGATAGCATGTCAGAACAACAGGGACAATAAAACAACAAGGTATTCACAGGACACTAGTATGTAAAGAGAAATAAGTCAATTTTCATGGCTAGATGCCTAAAGAAATGACCTTATTGTCACTGTAGCTCGTAAGCACAAAAATCCCTCCAACCACTGTAACAAAAAATGTAACAATAATCTGTCTTCAAACACATTAATATTCGCATATTTAATTAAGCCAATGACCACTTGACATCAGTTTTAACTATTCCCTGATTACACTCGCTGTCATGTTGCTATAATTTATTGACAAATAATTTCATAACATACACACACAAGTACGTTTGACAAATGGTTTTCATAAAATTGGTTTTCAAAACAAAAACAGAACATCACCTTGCTGAGAAGTTATCCTGGGATAATACATTATACATATCACGTATTCATATGTACAGGTATCAATAGACAGCTCTGTGTTGTTCACTAAACTGCTGTGGGTGAGCTGACAGTGCTGGTCTTCTCCCCATTAACAGATAATACTAACACAGAATAACCCTCCAATATTAGTTATAGACAATACAACAAGTTTACTTACAGCCCCTCCCCCCACCTCCTGAAACAAACACAGCCATTTGAGGACACAGAAAAACATAGAGACATCACAATCAATGGATGACAAAAGCTTATAAAATCAGCCAGTCAATGGACGAAGATCAACACGGACTTTCTCATCACTGCTCAACATTCCAACTGTCGGATAAAAACCACCCTTTGGCATTCGGATTTCCTTCTGACCAATTGTTTTCCCATTCCGAGTAAAAAATATCTGTGAAGAGAAAAGCTGTGTAATTTACTGAACATGCTCTGTTGATCACTTTTCATGTTTCTGTCATAACTCACCTCTGACCTCTGACAAAACAAATAAATAAAAATAGCTTATTGAGAATTCTAGGTTTTAAGAGAATGTAAAACAAAAATTTCCTCATATTCCAGCCAGCTGATCTTTGAAAGTTTTAGCAAGGGTTGAGAGGGAGCTTCCTGTTGCCCTGGTGCTCTTGGGGCTAAGGGGCAACTACGCTCATATAACCAGCGATCAGCTTACAGTATAGCCCATACTGATCCAATACGCTGGTAGATATAGAGCTTTTTGTTAGGTATGGGCCTAAAGCATAA
>JARFOD010102162.1:2813-16384 GCA_031763545.1 Mopalia muscosa
TTGCTCTCAGAGCTGCAGGCAACAAAACTGATCTCTATGGGATGTCTTTGTATTTTGTTCTGTGATTGTCCTGCCTTTTCTTTGCCTGTTGCCCAGGGCATCAACAGTCCTTTATACATTGGGCTGGCGAACCATCACATGAATAACCCTAAGTATGACATAAAGTACAAAACAACCAAATCTTTCTTGGGGTTTAAAATACTAGTATAAATAGTTGATGTAACTTGATGTCATTTAAACAAATAGCAATTTTAAATTACCTATACCACTACATGTCAGTCTTTCAATGATAACATTCTGGATGGCACTTATCAAATGTCCTGATGAAATAATATAAAATCTAAATTTTAGCTGATGGCAAAACCATTTCAATCAGACACAGTGCACCTTTTACTTTCAAAGAAATTACCCAAAAACTTTTATCACAATCAATCATGTTTTCTATTTCAAATTGTTCAACTATTACTGAACCTACACACACACAAGACAAAATGTATTTAAGTTACTTTCTTTTTATACTACAATATTTCTAACAGGCATACACAATTTAAATAAAAATGTACATAATGTATAAAATGATCTGATGTCATTTCCCTGTTAATTACAAGAAACGAAAAGGTGAAAGATGGATCATTGACTGATGTATACCAAAATTGGTCTTATCAGAGATGATGGTCATTATAGAATTGACAGTTGTTATAGGGTGAGTCTTTGTTTAATGCAATATTATCTTCATATACTCACCAGGATGAGCTAGGCTATTTTTCACAGATTCCGGGTCCTTCTTCCTCCATTTAACAATCTCTTCTTCCATTTTCTCTACTTTCAGTGGATTCAGTCCCCATAGACAACCTTTTCGTGTGTTACCCGTATTGTTGGGATTCTCCACTTTCTCAAAACATTTGTTTAATGACAGATTGTGTCGCACTGAATTCTGAAAAAAAGGATTAAAAAGCTTGTTATTTATCATTCATATTACATGGAATGATACAATATTACAGATATTTGGGGTACAATTTCCATTCAACAGTCTAAATTCTAAATTTGAATTGACTCATGGCGTACTGTTTGTACTTTAATCTGACTTTACCTTCAAAATACAAAGATTCTCACAAGAAAGTAAAAAATCTCAAGTCGTATTACTTGTGAGCTCCAACCTGTCGATTTTTAACATAGCAATCTACTAGCTTCAGCATTTGTAATGAAATTCCTTAGAAGTTTCAAAGGCTGCAAAAACTTTCTTGATCAATATAGGTCATTTATAAACACTGTTAGCCTTTGTTTAAGTCATTTAGCTCAGGGGTGTTTGTGGTCCTTTACCAGTTTACCTCTAACTTTTCAACTGCAAGGTTTTCCAAGAAAAATTCATTCCAAAGCATATGATTTGATTGTTTGTTTGTTTGACTGGTGTTTAACGTCGTACTCATGGGTATTCCACTTATATGATGACGGATATAAATACAGAACATCACAAACAAATCTGCTTTTCATTACCCTTTAGCTCAGCGAACACCAGGGCAACAGAAAGCAACCTCTTTTCTCACCTCTTACGATCCACCGAGGAGGCAGAGGGAGTATTCTGCAGGGCCATGGCCCACCCGCTCCCTCACGGGGCCATATGATTTGAAGTGTTACCATTATTTATTAAAGGTAACACTTCAAATCATATGCTTTGGATTGGTTTTTTCTTGGAAAACCATGCAGTTGAAATGTAAATAAATAAACATAAAGTATGAAACATATTATTATGGGAAAGTTTTAGAATGTTTCTATCAGCTTCAGAAAATTTATGATCCACTTGTTTGCTTTGTATCACAATAAATTAAAACTAGTTTAAGGTAAAGTGGTGCTGGATCTAAAAACCGGCAGTCAAGTATACATGATTGCTCTGCCAGCTTTCTTCTGTAGTCACCATGCAGGGCTATATTAAATTTCCCAGCATTCCATTCGAAAACATTTTTAATTTTGAAGGGGTGAAAATCCAGGCTTAAATGTGTTCTAAAATCTGTACACATATTCAATGATTCATACTTGTAGAATAAAAAAGGCCTTTACAATAATTTTCTCTTCATAGGTTTGACCAGAAAGAAAATAACACACAAGAGTTCTTTATTCCGGTTAAATTCTACACAAGAAAGACTCATATTTCAAACCCACAGAATTAAGAAATAGATTGATGAATGAACAAGCAAATGTATTCATGCATGGATGAAAGCACAAGAATTTCTATTCATTACAACCCAGTTCATTTGTTTTCATCATAAGAATGTTCTTAACTTATCATTACGATAGATATGGGCTTACCTAATTAACTAAATAAATGCATGTAGATAATATGTTTGCTTCACATTTTCTTATTCTGCTATGAGTTATTATTTTTAGACAAAAAAATCCCAATCCTGGTCAAATCATAATGTTTCCCGTTAACTTTTGAGAAGAATTTTTTTTCTTATAAGAGTAAATACCATGGAGTTGATAAATAATCTTGTCCTTATTTGGTAGAGAGCAATCTTGAATATTGTAATGTAGGAGTATAAATTTCCGGTTATAATCTTCCTAAATATATTTGCATAAAAAGCAAAATTACAAAAATTACAACAATATTGTAAAACAGAATTTCATTTTCTTTGTCGAAATAGGAAGATAATTAGTCCAAGTTTGAAATGAATCTGTGAATTTTTTGCCAGTTTATATGCCCACGGTTTGAAATTTTAAAATGCACAAAACCAGCCATATTGTCAAATGTTAATGAATGGAATACTGGACACAATTCCATTACTCATTGCAGTATAGAAGAACCATCAGCTAAAATTAAAAGACGAATTTTATCTGTGAAAATATATGGTCATATGTTCCTTGTTATTCAGTGAAATGCACTGAGCTCCCTCATTACAAGAAGTGGAAACTAAGCTGGATGCCAAGTTTGATGTAAGTTCGTGAATTTACTTTCAGTTACAAGTTCTGTGTTCATGACAGATACAGAAAAGAAGATTATAAAATTATACAAAAGCAGGCAAACTGTTTTTCAGAATTCCATGAAATGCAATCCCATCTCTGATCATAACAGGCAGGAGAGACCTTTGGAATATTAAGTTACTTAATAAGTGAATTTCTTATTAAGTTATTGACATCACAATTCATATACAAATTATGATCATAATATATAATATAAACTACACAAAGACAGTCGTTGAACAATGTCAAAATTGTCCCTTCTAATTATCAAAAAAGTGGGTTAACAACATTACATGTATGAGGATAATTAGTGAATTTGTTTTATATTACTGTAATATTACGCAACATCACTTATATTGTTTCACACAATTTGGTGAAATGCAATCCCATCTGATGTTTTTATAATCAGAGGAAGCAATAATCCAATAGCTTTTTTTTAACCTTTAAAAACCTTTTAACTAGTTATAGTGCTATTCAGACCACTTAAAACGAAATGACAAAATGTCAGTAAGGAAATTGAAATTACAGACATGGGTATTCCTGACCAGGAATCTTGATTTTTATAGTAAATTCATGATTAATTTATGGCATTTATTTCTTGTTTCTGATAAAAAGACACATGTTATTTTGGTCCCCTCATTTACCCACATGCAGAAATAATGGACTGGAGTTGTGAAAATTTATTTGATTTGGGGTTTAATGCCATGCTTATTTTACTGAATCGACTACTGGATATAAAAACGTTCAGGGGCCCAGCTGGATGGCCTAAAACCAAACATTCACTGCCAGGTATTTGTACTGGTTGTGGATTTGATTTAGAATTAATGGTTTGGTTTTTAACTATATAGATAACTGCCAATAAAAATGTAATTTTATCTGCTGGGATAAGTTGAAGCTCGGCCATATATTTTTACCTTTAATTTACAGCCAGCTATCTCAATGATTTATGGTAAATGTCTTTTTGGCATTTTAAATAAACCCTTCACCATGTGTAATCCAAAATTTTCTATTTTAATTTCAAGAGGTAGAATTTCCAAAGAAAATTAATTTATCAAAATAATACTATTATTTTATGCATTTTCTTGTCAATTAAGTATTAATTTCATATAATGAATGTAATACTTTATAATATTTTGACAAGATTATTTATTCGTTTTTGTATGGATAACAGAATCATAAAGCAGATAGTAAATGTAAATGTAGCTGCAGAGTCACAGACTGTGCATATAGAATAATGTGAGTGAAAGAGGATCATCATATGAAATTAATCATTCATAAATTTAACCTCTTCACTGAAGTCTGCGTCATTCTCTTCATGCTTGTTGGTACATGTAATATAGGGCAAAACATATGTCTATTCTTTATGTATTACTGATTTCCAGACCTGCCTACCCTGGAAAAAGTGTTTGTATAATTGTACCAAAATTATTTTTATGAGAAATGTGTAGCATTATGTGTATTTGTTGTGTTATAGCATTGAATTTTAATTTTTGTATGTGTATTCCAATGTCATATTGGTGTATTCAACATAAATGTTTCATATACAAAATAAAAAATACTCCAAAATACACTTGGTAGTCAGGTCTGGATTTCACAGATGTGTAAGCATATATCTTGTCTACCTGTGCACCATTTTCTGAGCTACAATATAACCTAATAAGTTAACAAATTGCAGCTAAAAAAAACACAAAATAAATTACAGATGTCAGATGATAGAGTAAAAAAATTGGAAGCTAATGAGGTGAATGACTCGTAGCCAGGTCAGGGTAATCCCCTCTATATTTCTGATTCGTCACAGGTAGAGTAAATGACAAAGCGCTCAGGTATTCTTATTGTTAGGACTACTCCTTAGTTTACCTAACATCATTAAGGTTACTGATTCATAGGTCAAGAGCAGAAGTGATAAAATGTCTAAATAACTTTTTTAAGCAAATCCTGAACAAAAACCAAACATGTCCTACTTAGCATGCCTTCATTCATATTTTTTCCTTCTTTTGAAAATAACAGTATTTGCACTTAAATATATACACCTTTTAAACTGTAAAGAGATCAGAGCACAAACAAATGTGATGACAGTTTTAAGAATTAAATAAAACCAGTCACAAGCCTTTCTGTGCTAAAACTTGAATTATGTCTTTAAAAATTTTTCACTATAAGTCTTATAGCTTTTCAAGTTTTATGTCTTGAGTGTGAAACAAAATAATATTTGTGTGTGAAACAAAATAATATTTGTGTCTGAAAAGAAGGCTATTTCTATTCTTTGTTTAAATGGGGTTTTATGTCAAACTTTAATCTATTTCACTTAACCTTCTTTGTCTATATTTTTATTGTTTATTGCTAGTGGGGTGCAGGGGCCACTTTCACAAAATGTGGCTCGACAAAAAAATATCTTACAACAAAATTTTGTCATGTTTAATTTTAGGCCTAAAAATATTTTACAATATTTTATTGTCCTATGACTTTTGGTGAAAGTGGCCCCAAGGCATTTGTATTTCATCCATTGGGCTTATGCGTTGTAATATGAGTAAAGTTACCTAGTAAAGTTACCTATTAAAGTATGGCATGAAACCGTTATCAAACAAACAAACAGTCATACAAACAAAAGCCCATGCCATAGACTGACATCAGAAACAGACTGACTTCTTGTTGCCCCCTAAGATCTGAGGCTCTCAGAGCAACAAGATGCTCCAACCAACAGGGACATGCTTGTAGAAAGTATGGCAACATGTCATGTTTTAAAGTAGAGCCAAACAATTGATTTGTTTGTTTGTTTGATTGGGGTTCAACGTCATACTCAAGGGTATTTCACTTATATGACAACGGACAGAAATACAGAACATCACAAACAAATCTGCTTCCCGTTACCCTTTAGCTCTGCGAACACCAGGGCAACAGAAAGCAATTTTTTTTCTCGCCTCTTATGATCGACCGAGAAAGCCGAGGGAGTGTTCTCCAGGGCCATGGCCCCCGGGTATGTCTGTTGGAAAATATAAACCTATACATTACCGAAGCTGATAATTTATGTCTTAACATACTTATGTACGGAGGACACGCATTTAGCTGACCAAAGACAATAAAGCATTTAGAGTGCTGTTTTGAACAAAATCTTACAGTTATCTCTAAAATTTCAGGGGAATTCTGTACGTTTTTATCTGTACAAAAAAAAAGGATAAACATGTTGATTTTAAAATGCATCAACTCGGCTCATCACTCATTGACTTGGTTCTATCGTGGTCTCTGTATTAGCTGTTGTTATTTTCTGTATATATCCTCTTGCGTATTTCCCAGAATGAAGTAATTGACGGTACTGAAGTGATATAAGAAATCTACACGAGGAGGGATTCTGGGAATGAAGACATTCCACGTCGGGCCCCAGCTCTGGGCCACCATGACGCGATCAAGGATGTGGGGGTTCTGTCAGGCGACACAGTGCTTCGTCATCTCCGCTTCAAGAGATGGTGTGGTTAAAGTATGTTTGATTGGAGTTTAACGTCGTACTCAAGGGTATTTCACTTATATGACGAAGGATTGTCCACTTCACAGTGTACACAGACCCTTTACGGTGGAAAACCAGGAGGAATAAACCTCGTAAAAACCACTCCCGTGATTGCTGGAGCCACAACATGTGACTCGCTCATATGGTCGACAGGCCGACTCAATCCCCTGAACGGTACATTGAAGCAGGTTCAGTTCAGTAAGCGCACACGCAACCACTATACCACAGCCGTGGGCTGTTAAAGTCTGGAAGTAATAAAAATGTATGGACATTGGTCATGTGAGGCTCGTTTCCATCTACTAGACTTCAGATCGGGAATATTGACGAAATCTGGAATTTTAAAAGTGTCAGTTGTTCTATAGGTGATGTGGACAAATTAATCCAAGCCGACTCATACTGATTAAAATCAGATAAAAATACCTCTCCGTCTTTAGTTTGTCGCACATATTATGATCTGACGCAAAGGCACACAAAATAGTGTCAATTGGTTTGCAAAATTAACCAATCACAGCTTCCCAAACCAGGTTTTGTGTAAAAGGCAAAGATTTCAACTGATAAACTAGAGTTTACAGATTTACGGACTCTTTATTACAACTTTTGACATAGTTTGATTGGTGTTTAACGTGGTACTCAAGGGTATTTCATCTCTATGATGACGGATTGTCCACATCACACAGCCTTATAATGGTGGAAAACCAGAAGGAAACCTTGTAAAAACCACCCCCACGATTGCCTAAGCCACAACTTCACTCGCTCATATACTTGATGGTCGGCAGGTGGACTCGATCCGGTGAATGTTACATCGAAGTAGGCTCAGTTTAGGAAGTGCACCTGCTACCACTACGCCACAGCCGCGGGCCTTCCGCCTAATCAGACATAAACCTTCTGGCACTGTTGCATCTGTGTAAATTTAACTTTCAATGTATATTAACAGATTAGGTAAACAAAAAAACCTTGGCAAAGCTGATGAAATTGGAAAACAATCATATTTTTTTAGCAAGGAATAAAATTTGTAATGATTTATTATCACAGTCAATCAAAGTAGTATATCAATAACACAAAAAATAAAACAACAAATTCTCTTTAATAACAATGAAAAAAAGAGACAATAAAAATCAATAAAAAATAAATTTATAACTAAATAATAGTGAATTTTTAAAATAGGATCTCTTATCTTGAACAACATATTGTAGAAAATAAATGGTAAATTTTTGTGATGATATAAACATCATTCAAATATGATATGTGGATTACACGCAGTTCCAGCTGTGAGATAGGCTTTATATACAAAGTCGATTAATCAATCTTCTAATAGTTTTAATATGCCATCATTTTTACATAAGTTTCATTCTTTACCAGCGTACATAAAACAAACGGAAACATCAAGCCGACCCAATTGGTAATCTGTACTATGTAGCTATCTGTTGATATGGATTTACAATATACCAAGGTTAATTTCCATCATATGACTCTGTGAATTGAATTTAAAGAAAACCCATTTGGCATCACTAACCTCAACACGATATAAGACTCACATTCTACATGAAAAGATAATACTTGAAAACAAAAGATGATGAATTATTTCATTAAACAAACTTGCCTCCTGTTTTTGGTTTTCAGTCAGTAAACACTATTTATTCCATACAATATTAAAGATTATACAACAACAATTTGTCTAGGATGTTGGTCGTTTAGCACAGCACCATATTAAGCAAACTTTTACCGTAAATCCCGTATTATTTTGTCACAATTTTCAAAAAGTATATCCCATGGTACCTCTTGTTGTTCTTTATTTGTATATCTATTTTCAGACCATTCTGGCATCTGGCGAACCAGGGGTCACTTATCCAAGATTTCAATCAGAAGAAGCTCTTAGAAAGTACGCAACAGTTAACAATTATATGTTTTTCACAGATGAATTATGTCAGGAACCTCTTGTTATGGAGCATCCTGATGTTTTCAGAGCTAAAGGGCAATCAAAAGCTGATCTCTTTGTGATGTCATTGAATTAAGTCCTTTGGCTGTACTGTATTTGTCCTGTATTGCCTTTGTTTGTTGGCAATCAAACGAACAATCCTACTGACAAATCTCTTAAAACCCGAGTTTATAGACCACTGACGTTAACTCCAAAAAACGCTCTCTCAGGTGTTCATCTCTAGAAACTTTGATGGGACTTCTAATACAGGTAGAAGCAGCTAGAGTGTAATCTAATACCTTCATAGCAATAGGTACAGAAGCATCAGAACTGTCTTACTCTCTGTTTAATATGTATAGGTCCTAATTGTAATTCCCAGTCTCAGTTTATGAAAAAGCTCATATATATTATTGGATTTTATACTTTTTATTATAATAATACAAAATTGAGATGCTATATTTGAAACATTGGCAAATTGATATATTGTAATGTAATCCCACCACCGTAATCCTATGCAGGAAAGCTAATTTGTTGATCTTCCATCATCATGACGGCCAGCATTGTCTTGGCATTTCTGATCAATATCTATTAAATTCTAGTGTAGAATAACCATATTTTTTTATATTAGGGAAAGCATAAATTTTGCTGGTATGTTTTTATAATAAGGCAATTGTTAAAGGTACAAAGTTCTAGCAAAAAGTATATTTCAGATGGGTTTTTTTTTTCTATAACTTGAAAATAATTTTGTTTATCCAGCCAACTTGTTAATTTTGCTATGTCTTTGTTGCAGACAACTGTGAAAGTGTAAAACATATTAATCTGGGCAACATATATAAATATATTCCCCATAATCAATGAGACACTTTTTGTGAAACTACACATTCTGATGATAGGGGAAACTTATAATATTGGAAACCAACCATCCTGGGACATTATTCAAATTCTGATCGTAATCTTGTTTGTTTTGAGCATAGTGTTAAACAGAGGGGTTGTTTCAGTGTCTTTGAGATACCCAAAATGCCATTGGAGATGCCCGGTTTCAGTCCAATTAAACATGGGAAAGATGTGGGTACAATATAACAAGACACTTCTGTGATTGTAACCTTGTTGGTTTTGAGCATAGTGTTAAACAGAGGGGTTGTTTCAGTGTCTTTGAGATACCCTAAAAGCCATTGGAGACGCCCGGTTTCAGTCAAATTTAACATGGGAAAGATGGGGTAAAATAAAACAAGATACCCTGTTTCTGTAAAAATGGTGATGATTTGAGGACGCCCTCTTCTTGATTTCTGGCTAATACTATGGGGCCTGTTTCCCAAAGCGATCATAGCTTATGCAAAACGTTATTTCCACGACGACCAGTGTTGAAGACCTAGTGTTACCATGAGTTACGTTCAACGTACATGTAGGCTAAGTTCGCTTTGTGAAATGGTGCCCTCGTTTTTAGGTGTATGGCCGCATACCGATCCAGCGGGTGAAATAATATTTGAACTATTGTAAAACAAAAACACCTATATCTCAAACAACAACAAGACATAAAAGAAAAGTATGTAAACTGTGGTAAAATAAGACAGTGTGCAGTAGGACACTCAATGGTTGGCCGCAAGTAGCCCCTTACCTCTGAGGGTCCCAATGACACCGGAAGCTCTCACTTATCACCCGCTTATAATATCCGTAGTTGATCCAAATTACCAAAAACGAAAACTCCATTTTTACCAATGGCATTTTGAAGTAATTCAGACAAACCCAGAGTAGAACTGACTTCAGGGATATTCAGTATTTTCGTTTTTTTGGGATTTGTCATGGAAGAAATTTGAGGTGATTTAGGAGGGTATAACTAGCAGCTTCTGGTTAAAACATGAAATTTAAAGTTATATTGATTGTTTGTTGGCAGGATAAATGCACATTTTAAAGTGATAAGCAAATTTACAAGGGATATTGTTATTTATTCCATTTAGGTTATACCCTAGCTTCCCTAAAAAAACAAGGTAACCATACAATCCTAGTTCTAGGATGTTCCAAACAGTCAATATGGGCCAATGTAAAATTCGTAGAGAAATTTGTGACCTTACATTTTGTGTTTGTGACAAATTTGACATTTAACCAAGCAGTGTGTTTATCACTAAAGTCATGGATATTTAAAGGTTTTTTTTTCCTAGATATAATATAACCAGCAGCTTCTGGTAGATTTTGACATGAAACTTAAAATTGTATTTGATTATTTGTTTGTTGGCAGGATAAATGCACCTTTCAAAGTGATAAACAAATTTACAAAAATAAAAAGCAGGGATTGTCTTGATGCTGAAATCATGAATTTTTGTTTTGGGAAAATTATGAACGTACAAATGTTATTATAATGACCAATCTTTCAATACATGTAGGTGTACACCTTTGACTGTAAAAGGAGCCTATAACTGAAAACGTATTGGTCAGTACATGACATACATGTATTAGTCTCTTTTCCGTTTTGTGAAAACCAAACCTCTGTAAGCTCTCATTTGTTTACTTGTTCACTTGCCTTTAATTCTGTCATAATACCCCTTTAACTTCTAGCAGTTGGAACAAAGAAATAGGCTTACCACTGGGGGTTTTACATGTTATATCTGTGGACTTTCCCCAAATTAGAGTGTCCTCACTTATAGACGTTTCAGGGTAACCTATCATATTTTTATTTTGCCAACTGGTCTATAACATAATGAATAGTCCAGTGACCAGCTTCAATACTTTGCCTTTAACTGTGTTTCCCATATTCTCTGGCGAAGCAGAACTTGCACATAGAAATAACTCGAAAGCAGTCTTGTAAACCATGAATGAGGGGGTACATAGAGACAATGATTGCATAAAATCATAAAACTAGTTTCCTCGACCTGAAACTTCAGCATCTTTGGATTTAGATTTTGTCGCCGTGGAATTTGCATGGGTCATTTTCAGTTTCACAGAGTCTGAACTTTCGGTTGGGGACAGAGATGGTGGTGAGGTAGGACTTGTTGATTTCTTCACGACTGATTGCTTCGACCCTGCACTGCCGTTGATCGAGGAATCCTTAATAAATGAAGACGACGACGGCAAATATTGTTTACTAGCTGGTTGAAGAGCTACTTGAGACCTTGGCACCCTAGAACGATCAGACGTGTCTTTACTTGGTGAAATGCTCCGAGATGACCTTGCCTTCACAGCACCTAGACGTGTTCCACAATGTAGGATTGTCATCTTGCTCAAAGATTTCAAGGGAAGTAGCGCCTGGTTACGTCGACTTTTCTCAAAACACTCTGTTGTTAAATCTAATAACAGCAACAAAAAGAAATACAAATTTTTACTAACTGAAATATGACATTCAAATCATGGTTTGTTCTGTACTTGAGACAGCCCTCTCAACAATCCAGTCAATTGAAGTGTCAAAACACATCAACCAGTATCTGTTAACTATATTTGACCCAACAACCCCACTCTGAACAGAATAGAGACACCTGGCCCTATACCCCCAACTAATCACAGTATACTGACACCTGACCCAATTTCCAACTGAAAAATCACCAACTAATCACAGTAAACTGACACCTGGTCCAATATCCCCAACTAATCACAGAATACTGACACCTGGCCTAATACCCTCAACTAATCACAGAATACTGACACCTGGCCTAATACCCCCAGTTAATCACAGAATACTGACACCTGGCCCAATACCCTTTACTAATCACAGTATACTGACACCTGGCCCAATACTCACAATTAATCACATAATACTGACACCTGGCCAATACCCCCAACTAATCTCAGAATACTGACACCTGGCCAATACCCCCATACACTGTTTACTGAATCTGGCACTTTCATGAAACCTAGATCATAAGAACATTTTTTATTGCAAATGACATCACCTTATTTAAATCTTACATGGGATTAGGTCATTTAGTATAAGAATGTGTCTACGAAGTTTCATGAAATTTCAAGCCATTTTATACCAGGCCTATGGTTCTAATACATCAAAAAGAGGATATAACTCACGTATCGTTTCCTCAACCACACCTGGGATGGTTTCTTTCAAAGCCTCACAGTTCGTAGCTAGACAAGGGTTGATGTTGATCTCTATCAGAGATATCTGTGAAATGAACAACAAGGCTGGCATCAACACACAAGATTTGTCTATTTCACTTGATTTCTTTATTTTCCTGGAGATTATTTTCCATGTATGACAATGTACCAACCCAATGGGTAATGCATTGGAAACACATGGTTAAAAAACAATGTAGAATTTAACAATGCAAATCAATGTACCAAATTTTGTCTTGTGTTGCCCTGTAGGTCCAGAGAATACCAGGGCTACAAGAAGTGCCCAACCGCAGGTCACATTTTGTGGCTCCCGCAATCGCGGGGGTGGTTTTTACGAGGTTTCCTCTCAGTTTTCCACCGTAAAAAGGCTGTGTACAGTGTGAAGTAGGCAATCTGTCGTCATATAAGTGAAATACCCTTGAGTACACTGTTAAACACCAATCAAACAAACAAACATAACCACAGGTGACTACATGTAGCTTTGTTGGATAATCAAGAATTTCGTGTAGACAGCATGATCACTCTTTCAACATTACACATTTTGAAATGGTGTCTATGGATTATACGTTGCTGATCAAGAGTACCTGTTGACACCTCCGACATATATTTTGGAAAACATTCTCTTCCATGAAAGTTTATAAAATCGGAAAATACCTAAGTCATGACAAATATAATTTTAATCACTTATATTTTCGGGATTTATCAAGCCTTACTCCTGCCACGATAAAAAAATGTTAAAATGTGATATGCAAATTATCAAATTATTAAATGAAATGAAATCACAATAGAAACGATAAAGATGTTTTAGTACAATATGATAAAATGTGATGATTTTACCCTAATTCAGATTCCTACCTTCATATCCTGATCGACCATAAAGTCCAGCCCATACAAATCAAAGTACCCAATCTTACACTGTAGTTTATGTTTGACAGCATGGAAGCAATGTACCATTATCTTCTGCATTTGTTTCTGAAAATATAAGAAATGTCGATCTTAAAAATATGCACAAGGCAGAACATAAAATATTTGTCGGTGATATTAAGTTTTGGTGCATTATCTGAAGATTAGTTGTTTGTTTGTTTGTTTGATTGGTGTTTAACGTCGTACTCAAGGATATTTCACTTATATGACGACGGACACAAATACAGAACA
>JARFOD010102173.1:0-16384 GCA_031763545.1 Mopalia muscosa
AACTTAAATGAATTATATCTATCAGAAAATCACCAACTAAAACCAATATAAACTTAAGTACAAAATAGATTTGTTTGTTTGTTTGATTGGGGTTTACAGTCATACTCAAGGGTATTTCACTTATATAATGACATGCCAGCCCAATGGGTGAAGGAAATCAACCTCAACACCACTGGCAACAAACAAAGACAGGAAGGGGCAAATACAGGACGCAATACAGACACCACAAACCTATCGGCTTCCTGTTCCCCTTTAGCTCTGAGAGCACCAGAGCAACATTAAGCTCCTCCAAGCACCTGCGGTACAAAATAGATGTACTCTTCCTTGTCTCATGTGCTGTGTGTGAAAAGAGTCTAAACCTTATGTTGACCTGTTCATCAAAGACTGTGTAGCTGATTGATTGACTGATAGGCTGATTTATGCACCTACCTGATTGAATACCAAACTTTTGATTCAGTTTAGTCAGCTCTTCCACAGCTCTCGTCCTGGTCTTTGCAATTTCTTCTCTCACATCATCCAACAAGTCACCTCTGCAACAACCGAATATTACCCAAACTCTTGATAACTTTTCCAAGACTGTGGCCTTGAACCACTTAGGAATAAAAATGTTGTCAAATTTCAGAATGTATGTTGTTGACTTACATATACATGTATAACTTCTTTGAGAGGCATTTTAGAAGCAGGGATAGTAACATAACAATGTATTTTATGGATATACAACTTCTTGGTTTATTGACGAGCAACAGTTCGGATCAGATTGTAGCACGGTTTTCAAACTAATGTTGAACCTGAAAATGGTGCTAGTGTCTGCTCCAAAACCTTGCTTGTCAATAAACCCAGCAGTTGTATATTCATAAAGCACCTTGTTATGTCATATACATGTAAATGTATAACAAAGATCCTACAGGCTTGAGAAGATTCAGCAGGAGTCTTTTTGTAACATTTCCCTATATAGAGGATACTAGACAGTGCAACTGAATACAATAAATATTGGTTGAATGAGTGGTGAATGGAACAGAATTATATTATTCTGAAGGTGATGTGGAATGTGGCGAATGACGTGCATTTACATGTAACAAAAAGCTTTGAGGCATAATAATTGAAAGTAAATAACTGGAAGCGTTATTTAATGGCAGTGAAATATCACCTTTATGCGTAAAGAAAATCATGATATTTCATTGGTATAAAGATAATAAATACAGGTTCAAACCAGTAACCATACATGTATCAAGGAACTGTACATAACCATTGAAGCCAGTGATCACTTAATGAAGATTTCATAACAGTGTGATCTCTTATGAGATACGGTTGAGTATAACTTTTAATGCAACCCAATCAAAAGAATAAAAAATCTAAAAAAAATAGACTGACCTGTACTCATCAAACTTGGCTTTGAGTTGGGAGACCGTTTGAAACAGATTCTGAACCAAACCCTTATATTCCTCCATAACTCTCTCTCGGATGTCTCTCTCCTGTGTCAGACTCTGTTCCCTCATCTCGCCTATTTTAGCGCGCAGTGCCGTGATCTCTGATTAAAATACAATAGTGTCGCTAAACAATCTTTAGAGTTTATGATTAAAATTGTGTATTATATAACATGACACTAATAATGCTTAATCTAGATTTTTAAATAAAATTGTGCCACATTAGCATTACAAATCACACAAAGATCAAAGATCAAACACAGGTTTAACGGTTTCATATTTGGCAATAATTATTTCTCCAGTGTTGATCAACAGGATTAAATCCCATTAACATCAGGGCAGGGAGAAAGAGTAGGTATCACAAATGAAATCCATGACCTTCCACTGGTTGCTTGCTTATCAGTCCACATACTGTCCTTAAGAATCAAACCAGTGACTCTTGATTAGTGGATAAGAAGCATCCACTCCTGACCATTTTGCAACTGGCACCCTCATGGCAACAATTGTCACTGCTAATTTTCTACCTCGTTAAAGACAAACAAGAACTCACAAGGAACTCGATTTTAAAATCACATACTTAATAACAAAAATGAAGCCCTGGTTAAATGTCAGACTGAAGTTAAGAAATTATTATATTTTATATGCTCCAGGTTATTTACCAATAAGAATATCATGAGCCTGGTCAGCCATTTGACACTGGACCTCCACTGCTGCATTATGGGATGCTGTCTTAACTTGGTCTTGAAGCATCTTAACCTCCTGTGGAAATAACACAGAAACATTATCACAAGACCAACATGGCATGTCTTTGATCTATCAATTTACAAAATGTTTATATTGCAGGGAAGTTTTCGAATCACTAGAAACGTGCCCTTGCGTTTAAAAATACACTTGATTTCTCCGGTAATTCAGGCTGGTTTTGGGGAGGAGAGCAGAATAAGCTAGGCAATTGGTTTGATTTGTTATACGCAATATCGATCTGAATTAAAAAAATCCTTACCTGTTCTTTCTGATATAACAGAGTGTGGTTGGCCTTCAGCAGTGTCTCATAATACATAGTGTAGCTGAAAGAAACAGAAAAGGTTGTAATCACATAGAATAGTAAAACAATTCATAAAATGGATTTAAACAAAAATGAGAATAATTATCTGTAACTTTTTATATAATTTTACTCTTCAATCTATCCTTCAATTTATGTGCACCCTTATATTGTGATGATGAAGGGCTACATATTATTGAAATCCAAATTCAATTTAAGCAGCAGGTATTATGACAGAAAAAGATTATGGACAGACTAGGCTGCATACTATATCCCCATGCATTCCACATAGAAGAGCAAAACGATTCATAAAATCCATTAAAACAAAAATGATAATAATTATCTACAACTTTTGGCATCATTTTACTTATCAATCTATCCTTCAATTTATGTTTACGGCCCTCCCCATGCATTCCATGCCATTGAAATAGATACATGTATATAACTGACCTCTCGTAGTTGAGTTTTTCTCTGGCCATAACTTTTTGAGCCAGTTCAGTCAGACATTTATTGAGATGTTGTTTAGAGATGGTCACATCATCATCTGTCTCCATACAGTCCGTCAGTAACATCTGACTGAAGTTCTCAGCTATATGAGGTCTATTAATCGTATAACTTTCCTTCATCACCTACCAAAGAAAAAAAGTTTTAGTATTAATCTTCATTTTTTTTTTAAATTTATGTTTCAAACAAAATTATATATCAAGACACAAAAATTATTCATCAAGCAACATGTGTTAATTAATAAGTAATTTACTTGTTTCTAAGCTAGTCACTCCAAGTGAATTGTGAACATCCCTGGCTCATATCAGTTGTGTCCCCTTACCTCCCCTACACTAACACAAAAAAACAAAAAAAAAAAAGGGAGGCAGGAGGGCACTGATAAGGATTTAGCTTAAAAAAGAAAGGAAATAACTTAGAAATTCCCCTGCTTTCTTGAGCTAACACTACCCGATTATATTTATGGGATCCCTGCTTTCTTGAGCTAACACTATCCGATTATATTTATGGGATCCCTGCTTTCTTGAGCTAACACTATACGATTATATTTATGGGATCCCTGCTTTCTTGAGCTAACACTAAACCGATTATATTTCTGTGAAGAATCTCACAGAAGGGGGCTGTACCATACCAAGAAGGGAGTCAACTACCTAATTACTTAAATTCCTACTTTCAAAAATAAATTACCAAGAAGAGAGGACAACTAGGAGATCTCCAGCTGCCCTTATGCCAAATAAATTTTCAACATTCTCTAATTCTTAGTGATGTTTATAAATATGTTTTGAACAATCCTGTAACACAAGGGTTTCGCTAAGACAACCAAATTGTTATAACTACACAACATCATAATGTCATCTTTGTTGTTACCAATCATGTATGTCATATATTCATGTTTTCTTGAGCATTTAAACACTGGGTAAAGGATGAACACATACTGGTTTTTTCCACAGGTCAGTAGGTAGTGCCCCTTCTTCTCGTGCTCGCTCCGCCTGGGCTAGTGTCAATTCCCGGGCTAACTTCTTACGAACTTCGTTGATCATGTGACATTCTAGAGTCTCCAAGAGCTTGAACAACTGTAAAACAAGTTTGGAAAATATTTTACATGTATAATTCAGAACAGATGATTTTTGCTGATTAAGTTACAACAATAGGTAGTGCTCACATCTGTTTTGACAACACTTGGATGGATACCTAATTGGACAGTTTTAATAACATACTATATACTCTTGGTTTTCTCCTCCTCAAAAAATTATCAAAATAACTTGACAAGATAGTATATGTACATCATTTATGTCTTGCTGGACCAATTTTCCAAACACCTGTTGTATTTAGTCTCTTACGCAGAAGAGTATAAATCTGAACCTTATATATGTATACAAATTTTGGAATACACAGAATTAAACATATTTGTGAATGTGGTGACAATCCAAGTATTTCATAAAATATTGCAAAATAAGTGCCAGAAATAGGCAACTAAAGTTTTGCCACTTGGATATGATCAAGAGAAAACTAAATTATTCACCAACATGTAGTTTGAATACCTAACCTTGTATCCAAGTGATAAAAAAAAAAAAGTCCAGCAAGTTCTTAATCAGGCTTCTAGAAAATAAAGTGGACAGCGTATCTTTCTTAGATATTAAGTGGTCAGTATATCTATCAGTGGTTGCCATACTTGCAATTTCTGATGAATTCAGTGGTCAGCAAAATCATGTTTCTGATATATTCAAGGGTTCAAATACACATGCTTTCAAGAAATTTCAAGGAACTGCATAGTCATATTTCTGATCAATTAATGCTAAGCATACCCAGGTCCGGAGTAAACATTCTCAACTTTCACTGTATGTTTTTTATTTGTCTGATACAAGGAAATTCAAAAGTTCCTACCTGTCTTGAGCGAACCTCAATCTCAGATGATCCTTGAGGCATGACAAGTGTTTCTAGGTCAGATGCCATTCCTTCATAAAGGTCACCCTGACCTAGACGTCGAGCTACACTTTGTAGCACGGGAAATAGAATCTCCACTTTGTAGAGTTTGCTACAGGTATAAAAAAGACAATAATAATTTGACTTAAAGTGTTGGATTAATGCTAACATTTATGAAATATGCTTGAGGTTTCAGGAGAGATTTATATTAAAAGCGAAACAAAACTGTTAACTGGATTTCTTAGGACATACAGCTTATTCAAGAAAGATCATATCAAAGCACTTGTACCAACTGTTTCTATTGAAACAGTCTCTCTACATTGAAAAGAGGTTTTAGTTGGAAGCACTTACCAAAACTCTCTACAATGAAAAGAGATTTTGGTTTGGAAGCACTTACCAAAACTCTCTACATTGAAAAGTGGTTTTAGTTGGAAGCACTTACCAAAACTCTCTACAATGAAAAGTGGTTTTAGTTGGAAGCACTTACCAAAACTCTCTACATTGAAAAGAGGTTTTAGTTTGGAAGCACTTACCAAAACTCTCTACAATGAAAAGAGATTTTGGTTTGGAAGCACTTACCAAAACTCTCTACAATGAAAAGAGATTTTGGTTTGGAAGCACTTACCAAAACTCAATACGACCTAAAAAGGATTTAGTTTAGAAGTACATGTAGTTACCAATACTATCTACAATGGTAATAGGTTTCATGGATGCACTTACCAAAACTCTTTATACTGATAAGGGCTTTCAATTCTCTCTACAGCGAGTCTTTTTCTTCCCCAGTCATTTTTGAGAATCTCCAATCTCTTCCATAGAAGCAGAAATGATCGTAACAGTTTATAGGCTTCCATTGGTTCCCGGGTCCGAGACAAACCTTTTTTGGGCTTAGGTACAGCTTTTTAATTACAAAAAAAATAGTCATAGCATTAATGAAGGCCATTTTTGTTCAATTAAAAATCTACATGTACATCTGTAACAAATTTATCTGATTTACTGACTACATTTTTTCAGAAGCTCAAAAACTAGAGATGCATACATTATATAAAATTGCTAAATTTACCAAAAAAACAAAGTTTGAAACACAGCTGGACACCTACAATTGCCTCCCAAAGTGCTTGTAGTTGTTGAAGCTTACTACAGGCATATTTGGAAATGTTTACAAAACACAAACTATATCTTTAAATTTTCAGCAAGACATGCATTCAAAAAAGCCTTAAAAATTAACTTATATATTATTATTCCAGAATCAATTAATTTAGATAAACCTAACTGGCTACGATCTTAAAATATGCTAAAAAAAATCACACTACTAACTAAACTATCAGAGAGCTTTTACTCGAAGCAAACATATCCCTGAAAGAAACTGTTGTTGAAGCATTTAAAAAAAAAACTATAACACATAGCAATAAACAACTTCTACAATGCAACGTAAAAGGTTTGAAGAAAAACAAATCTATCAAGCTAAAATGGTTTCAAACAAGCTTCTAAGCTAAGATTTAACGTCATATTTATTCAAGACACAGGCCTCCATTGGTTCCCTATTCCAAGATAGCCCTGGGTACAGCTTTTAATTAGAACAACAAAAATTAATGTTACTATATGATGAAATTCATGGTTAATGTAATGGTATTAATGCAGGGCATATTTGTTTAACTGAAAACTTACATCTGTGGTAAATTTATCTGATTTACTGACTACTTTTTTCAAACAACATTTCACAAACTAGAAATGTGTAAATTTTATAAAATTTTTAAATTTACCAAAAACAATTTGAACACACATGGATGAATTATTAGAAGCTGTGCAAGTTTCCACAATCATATTTTAAAAGTTTAAAAAACCTTGATACTCAAACTTTGTATTTTTTTTTTTTGCATTTCATGGATTTAAAAAGCCCCAAGGATTAAATTATATATTTTTAAGAATCAACTATTTTGAAAACCTGACCGGTCTATCTTCTTGAAATAAGCTCAATAATGAGACAGTTAACTAAATAAAATTAAACCAAGCTTAAATGGTTTAAAAAAAGCTTCTAAGTTAAGATTAAAAGTCTAATTTCTTCAAGACACAGAATCCATGTCTATTCGATAATAAACACACACTGAAATGAGAACCAGCATTAAAAGTAAACAATATTGTAAATTACGGTAGAACCCAAGTAAACTGATTCTTTGTCACTTTCATACTCCAAAATTAACTTAAATACCATATGATTTGCCAGTTGCTAGAATATTTATATGTAAACATATACTAAAAACAAAGCCTATACTCCCAATGGGAAAAAGATTTCCACAGATGTGAGGATTTGGACGTAATCATCATGTCTTTTTCTCATTATCTGACAAATGCGATTGTCTTTCTGGAACATACTTTTCTAATGTATGGTGGGAAACCAAAAGAAAACTTTCCCAAAACCACATATTTCCTCAAATGTCAAGGCTAGACAGATGTATACCCACTCTAGAGATTTTTCAATCCATCTACTGCATAACGTATTGTTCTTCAAATCTAAACGAAATATCCTTTTAAATCCATTTACATGTACTGCATCAGTTACATGTATTACCTTACTGATCTAAAATAACCTTATTTGTCAATCATCTAATTCTATTATATCATGTATTGCCCTACAAATTAAAAGAACATGTCATTTTGAATCCATCTACTGTATAATTTATTTCCCCTATAAATCAAAACGAACATGTCACTTTGAATCCATCTACTGTATAAGCTATTGCCCTAAAATCACAAAGGACATGTCATTTTGAATCCATCTACTGCATCAGTTATTGCCCTACAAATCAAAACGAACATGTCATTTTGAATCCATCTACTGCATCAGTTATTGCATTGCTGGTCTAAAAAAAACATAATTTGTCAATCATCTACTGCATCCTGTATTGCCCTACAAATCTACGACAAATGAAGAATGTCCGTACAGAAGAAGATATGATATGCTTTCCATCTGTTCCTCAGTGAAGACCACTGTCCCCCAAGAGACTCGACCTTAGCCTTCAATTTCAACTCCTTGTCCAAGTTCTTCAATAACCCTGATAAATTCCCATTAGAACATTCAATTTATTTGTTTTTATTCATTTCATTGGTAGAGGTTAAGTGCTTTACAAACTAATATTGAATTTATCAATACAATTGTAATTTTTGAGATTTCATACTGTTAAATGTTGTTTTTTTTCTTTACATTTGCGTTTCCTAATTTTTTCTTACCTTTACCTTCTAAAGGTTGGGATGCTCTAATTATAGGGCAGTCTACAGAAATAACATGACCCCCTGTGGTAAAGCATATTTCTCTGTCCAAACTGCTAGAAGTTATAGATAATTCATTTTTGGACATTTTAACAACCTGTAATGCTACATTACTGCCTCACAAGAATATCAGTTGTATTTAAAGACACAAAAGACACCTGTACTCCGTGGATTGATTGTAAACAGAATCTTTTCAGGAGAGTTTTCTATAAAAGCTTTTTTAGGTGCGTCTCCCAAATTCATTAGACTATAATCTGGGCTCTGTATCTCCTTAATAATCATAGAAACAGCAATATTTTTCACAATATTTAGGGCACAAAATATGTTGGTCGCCGATACATTGACTCTAGAAAACTCCCCTGTTTGTCCATGCATGTACCCCTTATGCAAAGTGTTAATAATGACAGAAAGTATCATTTTTACACCTGATGACGATACAGGCATATGTATTGAAACATTGTGTTCTATCACAAAACAAGAAGTGGTTATCCAAAAATTGTATAATTACGTTACCCCACTTCTAAATGTAGTTCAAAACTTATATGACAGAAACTACCCTGGTTTTAATACTACCCTGTTTTATATGACTCAATCAGGAACTAGTCAAAGAACTCATGAGCTATTCAAACGACACTGTCATCAATGTAAACGATTAATTTTGATTGGTAGTTATTTGATTTGCATTTGATCAATTCAATCTCACCCATGTTTTTGGTTTCGTCATTACTAAGGGCCAGTTTAGGAGTAGGGCCTGACTCTTTGACCTTTCCGCTGACAGGTCGTGAGGGGTTGGGGGTGGGTCGAGAACTGGCCTGACTTCTCTCATCACCCTCTACTTCTCCCCTTAGAGAGGCAGCATCCTGATAACCAGCTAAGAGGACATCCTCCATCAATAAGACAACACCCAGCAGTTCACCATTTGCCACATGTCTGTCAAATTATACAAAGGACATTAATTGACCCAGCAGCATCCTTAATTATGATCATACAATCAGTGTGAGTATTGTTATTGTTAAGCGTTACAAAAAATGGCAAAATCTTATAAAGAAACCGCTGATCATTTATATTTTCATTCCCGATTATAAAAAGCAAAGTTAACAAGCTGACCTCTAACCCTGATATGTTAAAGACATATAATTATGTCCTATGATTTGACTTAAGATATACAAAGGCAACATTAGTTGTGATAAGCCATGTGTTATGGACATAGTTAAGACAACATTCATGTTAAATTTGTCATTAAGTCAAGTGGATTAAATAAAGACAAAACTCAATATAAAACATGTTTGTTTGTTTATTTGATTGAGGTTAAATGTCATACTCAAAGGTATTTTCACTTAAATGTGCATATGACGAGGGACTGTCTACTTCACACGTAAGCAACTTGCCTAATTTTGGTTAAAAACCAAGAGGAAACCTCATACCACCCCGGCATACCACCATACCATATGAAACATGATTCTAATCCAAATTTAATTTTCAGAAATAGATTTATGAAACAAAAATGTAGTATATTTCATCTTAAATAAATATAAGTTATATTTTTCTGGACAACTCCTTTCCCTCTTTCCCTCTCTTTTTAGAATAAAAATCCATGATTTGTTTCAAATGTGGTTCAAATAGTATAACCCTTACCTGTCCACATCTTTGAGACCTGCCATTGCAAGTTGAATATTGTATTCTATTTTATGGAAAGACCAAAACATTGTTGGGAACGGACCATTCCTATAAAAAAAAAATTAAAAAAATAAAAGTTTTATTTGAGATCAGTCAAGCATTATTTTATTCCACAAGTAGCTTATACAAAAATAGCGATCTACTTTAATACAATTAAACCATACAAAATGAGTCAAAGAAGACAATGAAACCCTGTTTGGATAACTCAATTTGGAATCACTCAAATTTGGAGTCTAAATTTAGTTACACAATTTCTTAAAACCACGGCAAGAAGGATACAAAAGTTGTACAATGCTGCAGAATTTTGTCAATAATGAATACCACAAAACTCTATGAAGCATAGTTTGAAGTCTGATACTTTCAATCAATTCTTCAAAAATCTCATCTGTATTCAGAATATCAAATTTGTTTGTTAGTTTGGGGGTTTAAGGTCGTACTCAAGGGTATTTCACATATATGGCGACTGATTGTCCACTTCACACTGCACCTAGCCTTATCACAGTGGAAAACTGGGATGAAACCTCAAATGTTGTAGTTTAATGGTTTTTATACAAAAGGCATCTATTAATTTGACTGTTTGTTTGATTGGGGTTTAACCTGTATTCAACGGTATATGTATTTCAGTTAGAAGATGACAGATTGTCAACATACTGTTCCTTGCCTAATTACAGTGGAAAACCAAGAGGAAACCTCAACAAAAACCACCCAGAAGATTGCCAAATTTGACTGTGTATCCAAAGCTATTTCTACTGTCATACACTGCATATATTCTAAAAACTAGATATAAAAGAGCTTTCTGACCTTCCATAGAATGATCTCCACGGTAACAGATCTATGGTTCTATAATCCTTGGCCTCTAAAGGTTCTGGTAAATTAAGGTAGGTGCTAAATACACTCGGTCTCTGTACAGAACTCAATGCAGGTAAGGCAGAGTAAATGTTTGCTGTGATAGCCTGTAAGAAAACAAAACAAAAGTGCATTAAATAAAAATAGGGTATTTCAATGCCATATATATTGCTGTAGTAACTGGTGGAAGAGAAAACACGACAAGCACAAAGTTACAAATGATGTTATCTCAAACAAGATGTGAAATGTGTTGACGTAATTCTTCAAAAGCCATAGAAATCCTGATATTATATTCACGTGTCAATCATGAATTTTAATAATTTAAACCAAAGAGGGGTTTGTAAAGTCCAATAGACTCCATATTTGTGAAACAAGATCCTGTTTCCGAACAAACCTGGAAGGCTCTGACATTTCCTGTGGATAGGAAGGTATCTGTCATGGAATGTCGAACAGCCACATCGATCTCTAAGAACATCACATCTCTCCTGAGAGACAGGAAATTCCCTATAGCTTCCACATCTGTTGGCTCAGGGAGATTGTTTATCTGTTTCTGTATATTGCGTAATTCAGCACCTTCAATAGAAAAAACGCCCGGAAAATTATGTTGTAGCAAAAGTGAACTAATGCCCTGTAGTTCTATTTTTATTGGAATTTAGCTAGCTATGATACATTGAAAGATTGTTTGATTGGGGTTAAACGTAGTACTCAAGGGTATTTCACTTATATGACAACGGATTGTCCACTTCACACTGCATCTAGCCTTATTACGATGGAAAACCTTGAGAAAACTGCATAACAACCACCCCCACGATTGCCAGAGCCACAACATGTGACTCGCTCATATACCTGATGGTTGACAGATGGACTCGATACGGTGAATGGAACATCAGAGCAGGTTCAGTTCAGGAAGCGTACACGCCACCACTAAGCCATGCCCGCGGGCCCTACATTGAAAGAAACTTACATATCTTTTCTTGCTCTGCTAACCATACCCTAAAAACGATAATCTTACCTATGCCTTCATTTCCACCCCAGTCTGCGGAGACAAACTCCATTTTTTGTGAACCAAGTCTTGCATGGCCGCTACCAAGTCGTGAATGAGCACAGAGGTATTGTAGAATGTCGTGAAGAGATGACACGATCAGGAGACTGTCACTCAGGGCTCGCACACATCTCTCATCATCTAGGGTTTTAAACACAGTTAGGATTTCTGTGTGGTGTGGTAGAAACCACAAGTTGAGCATACTGTGGCCATCTGCTGACACCAATCGTCTAGGTCGTCTTTTCACCTCCCTGCAAATACAAGACTTTAGATAATAAAAAAAATCAAAATTCCTTGTATCATTTAGCATTTTTTTTTTGTGCTTGCTTGATTGATTGGGTTTCAGTTTATACCTCTATATTTATGAAGAAAAACATTTTCACAACACTTGCAATAAGAAATTACAATGTTGCAAAGCACTAGATCCAACAGGAAAAAAAAAGTTCCTCCATTGTTAAGTGAGGTAAATATGTTTGTTTCTCAGAACACCTATCCTTAGATTGATTGATTGATTAATTGATTGATTGAGACATACCCAGCTTCAGTTTTCATCCCCTCCAGGCTGTCATCTGGCCCTTTCTTCTCATTTGCCTCTCCTAACATGAAGTATGTGTCTCTACAATAAAGAAACAGACATTCAATAAGTGCATGGCTACAAACTTGTGTAAGCTGATAAATGCAGAATCACATTGTGGGATTGATAATATATTTTGAATAATTTACAAGAGAAAAATTTGCTTGCTTCCACCAAGATTTGAACCAGGGACCAACATATATAAATGATAGTTATAGACAATTGGACCTGTAACCCAAAGGTTCTGGATTAGAATCTCTGTGGTGGCAAGACAATTTTTTTGTCTTCATGTAATCTGAGAAAAATTGACTCACCTAATACTTGGGAACTGATGAAGTAGAATGAGAATGCTGTGATAATACATGATACTATGAGAATAATTGACTCACCTAATACTTAAGAACTGGTGAAGTAGACTGAGAATGCTGTGATAATACGTGATAATTTGAGAACAATTGACTCCCCTAATACTTTGGAACTGGTGAAGTAGACTGAGAATGGTGTGATAATACATGATAATCTGAGAACAATTGACTCCCCTAACACTTGGAACTGGTGAAGTAGACTGAGAATGCTGTGATAATACATGGAATTCTGAGAACAATTGACTCACCTAATACTTGGGAACTGGTGAAGTAGAATGAGAATGCTGTGATAATACGTGATAATATGAGAACAATTGACTCACCTAATACTTGGGAACTGGTGAAGTAGATTGAGAATGCTGTGGTAATACATGATAATATGAGAGCAATTGACTCACCTAATACTTGTGAACGGGTGAAGTAGACCGAGAATGCTGTGATAATACGTTATAATATGAGAACAATTGACTCACCTAATACTTGGGAACTGATGAAGTAGACTGAGAATGCTGTGATAGTACATGATAATATGAGAACAATTGACTCACCTAATACTTTGGAACTGATGAAGTAGACTGAGAATGCTGTGATAGTACATAATAATCTGAGAACAATTCACTCACTTAATACTTGGGAACTGGTGAAGTAGACTGAGAATGCTGTGATAATACGTGATAATATGAGAACAATTGACCCCCCTAATACTTGGGTACTGATGAAGTAGACAGAGAATGCTGTGATAATACATGATAATCTGAGAATGAATGACTCACCTAATACTTGGGAACTGGTGAAGTAGACTGAGAATGCTGTGATAATACATGATAATCTGAGAACGGAGAGAGTACTGTGACATCCTGATACAGAACTGGTCACAGAAAGTCGAAATCAGGTTCCTGAATGAAAAGAAAATTCATAAAATTTTGGAAAATCAAAATATTAATTGTTGATTAGTGCTTAACCTTGTAGTCAATTGTCAATTGTACATTGGAAGGAGTTCAGAACTGAATGCAAAACAGACCAATCAAGGTGGCCAGCTGACAATACAATAAACATCTGACTTTAAATCTGATCAATATCATTTGTTAACCATCATATTTATTAAATATAAAGGGTTTATAGAATACAATTGAAAGATAGCACATGATTATTTTTAACCAATGAAAATACTGAGAAATATTTTTTTTTTGTGTGTCAAAATAACGAAAATACAATGAAAATACTGCTCGAAGCTTTTTGACACTTGATATTTGCTGGAAACTATAAGTACTTTGATATGTGCGGCCTTTCGTAAGGTAGGTTGTGGAGTGTAAATTTGTGTTCACAGGGAAGTAAAACAGGTTTGAATGAGCGCTGAAATACACTAGCAGGTGTGAGATTGAGGTGTCAGGCAAAATTAGCTTCGAAACAGGAAACAAAAAGGAATTCAAAAATTTCATTCTGTTAATAGCTAACTTTGTCAAAATAAGGAGTGAAAAATACCGTTTCACTTTTTCCAATTCTTCTTGATTTCTCAGCACCATTCCCATAGCAGCTTTTTTCTTAACAAATTCATTCAGCATTAGATCTCGACTTGGTGCCTGAAAACAATTACAGAAAAACTTTTGTAGCTTTAACAATAATTAATTATACAAACTGAACTAGCAAACAAATGTCAGTTGTTTCCCATATTTCTTGCTTTTTTTAAATAACATTTAAATTGATGAAAATCAAGTATAAAAATGATAAATAAGGCCATTAAAGTAATAAACTCAATAAAAGTTGCATCTTTAAAATTAGAAAAAAGTTATGGCAGAAAACACAGCTTAGTATAGATGGTGAACATTAAAAACATCTGCTAAGACAATACCAACAAATAACCCAACTGCATGTTGTATGAAGAAGATGTTTTTAGTATTGAAACAATTTTTTTAGAAGCCACATAACCCTTTCATCTGGCTATAATCTCAAATCATAATTAGATGATTTGAATGTCAACAGATAAACAAAATATAGAGAAAAAGAAAAAAAAATGAAAGGACAGAAACTAAAATCTGACCTTTTCTAGTTGAATAGAAGTAAATGATTCCAGATGTTTCTCTCTTGTTTTGGATTCTCCTCTTTTAGAAGCAAGCGTAGTACCCTGTGTTCCGCTGGAAAACCCTGTCAATTGTGTCAATGAACTTTTCTCGCTCTTAGTTTCCGTGGGGGTGGCTCGTCCACTAAAGTATAGAAAAATTTAGAATAAGAAGGTTCAGTAACAATTTTAAAATGTTTCCTTGGAGAATATATTGAAATAAGTATGTGAGAAAGGATTATCGATTTAAATTTTTAATTTCAATTTTATATAAAATATATGTATTAATTTTGCAGAATCATGATCCAGAGGTAAGAATACTGCTATGTCTATAGACAAAAGAAATATTTGTTTAAATACACTGTTTAATGTTTAATAGTCTCTGTCAGAGCTATATTAAGAAACAAAACAGAGATTTGTGGTAGTTATTTCCAGAGAACCAATCAGATGACATTGAAAATATGTCATCTCTTAAAGGTGTAAATAGGTCTGTTTTCAAACAAGCACTGACCTCTTCCTGTCATTCAGGGGGTTGTCGACAGGTTGACAGGCACTAACCAGCTGTACGCTGCACATTAAGGCATTCTTGTGAACCAGTTGTGTTTTTAGGACCACTTGTAGATTCTCCAAACCACCTGGTCGTAATACCTGAAACAAAAATATCAAATAGTGGTCAACTCGAATGAGGTGATTTTCTGGAGATTTTAAGTCACTTACTCAGAATCCAACCTGAATGAGAGAGTTAAGTTATCACAATAATTGTAAGCCTAACTGTAGGGTAACTCAAGCTACTGGTTTGCTATTTTATGTTAATAATGTCTGTTTCAAACAACACATATCAATTTCACGTATGTGATGACATTTTCTTGCTTAAATATGTGGAAAACTCAAGAGGAAACCTTGTAAAAACCACCCTTGTGATTGCCGGAGCCGCAACATGTGACTCACTCATATACCTGAAGGTTTAACATAGACTTAAATCTGTGCATTGTACTAGAAGTAGGTTAATTAGGCGGCTATGTTTACCATTAAGCCACTGCTGTGATTTTACATAAGGGTGTTGTATAATACATCTGCTTAAGTAAAAAAAAGACTTAAAAAAACTTGATACAAAGCCCTTCATTGTCCTAAAGTTACCAGCCATGAAGTTTTCTGTGTTTTCGGAATTACACTACTTGTGTATTAAGTTACCATTCATCGACAAAATAACAAGCGACCCCCTTAGATGAATTTTTCTCTTCCATTAGATAAAACTTGAAGATTACCTGTAGTAATCCATCCCTTCCTCTGAAGCTGAATCTGCCCACGTTATTCTCATCAAGTTCCTGAATGGCCAGGTACAGGTGAGATGGAACATACCTGAGCAGGAAAACAAATTTATATCATCTTGAGGCACAATTTGGGACTTAAATGCTTAGGTTCAAATTGAATTGATTGATTGGTGTTTTACGCCATGCTAAAAGATATTTGACTTACATGACAACTGTGTGTTCAAACACTGAATGACATTAGCACAACCATAAAATACCACATGTTTTGATACCGTTTGAAAGTTTATCTTACTCCATGGCTAAGTAACGACATCATTGCTAATCTTCAAACAAACTGCCCTTAACCAGAGGACCATTAATTTCATTTTGACATTTAATATCATATGGTAAAACAAAATTATT
>JARFOD010102184.1:0-16384 GCA_031763545.1 Mopalia muscosa
GATTCCCCGACGGGTTTCAACCTGCAAAATTTTCTGAACTAGAATCTGTTCAAACTAAGAAAGTGTTATCCCAAAATGACGAAAATACAGTCTACATAAAGAAAACAGGTCAGCCAAAAAAACACATCATAGAAATATCCCAACATTAATCTAGAATCCGGAAAACTTTCTAATACGACAAGATAACATTTAAGACACAAACCATGAACATCATGCATAACACACCTCAGATTAAAAACGTTGACATACAGAAAACAGGTCAGCCAAAAAAACACACCATAGAAATATCACAACATAAATCTAGAATCTGGAAGACTTTCTAATACGACAAGATAACATCTCCGACACAAACGATGCACACCGTGCATAACACACCTCAGATACCAACAGTCTACATTAAGAAAACAGGTCAGCCATAAAAGCCATGGTTGGATTTATCACTTTTTGGTGCTATTGTTTTGTGCGCTCTGAAATATTGAAAGACTGAGTTCAGAAACAGATGAAATCGAGCCGTTTATAATTAAATTACATATTATTTGTGAATTTCTTTGCTAATATTAGAGCTATAGGTTTACATGTGTTCTGTGTCACAGAAGGAACACTTTTGATTATCAGATTTGGCTATTTTGTGGACAAAAGAATTTATGCACAAAATTCTGTCCAATATCCTGTATTGGAAGTTTCGAATTTTTGTTTGTGTTGTAATTGATATACTTCGGTAAAAGGCTTTAGGCCAGTCTATTTAATTGTTTTGTACAATATCATTCCACTTTTTTTGTAGCTTTCGTATAAGTAAAGCCTGAATTATTAAAGATGTCGTTATACATTCTACAGCCTTTGTCTCTGTTGTAAGATAACTTTCTTTTCAATATTGACAGCTGGGTTCAATTTTTTAAATTCTCTACTTAGTAGGATAATAGCTTGCCAAATTAATATTATCGTTTAGCAGTTGATATGAGTATACCTCGACGACTTGAATCAGTGATATGTGATATATCACATTGTTGTAAGTAGGTTAGATTAATACAGCCAATGGTAACCACAATGAAGAATTCCGTATACTAGTATTAAGTCCGTGTCTCCGTACGCATTCGATCATGGATTTTACAAAACTCAAATCATTGTTTGAGACAGGCATATTTTCTATCCAATTGTTGAGAATATTGTTTATCCGAGTATGGACTTTTTTAAAACAAATCTTAATACTTGTATGTATTCACTTCTATACATTTAAAGTTTAAATGAAGGTCATTGACAAACAATGGAGTATTAATGACACTTAATGGAGTTCACGCCATCCACTTTAATTCATAATTCTCGCAATATTACTGTATATCTTATATTAGAAAATAATTATAAATTTGTTAATACTGCATCTATAGGAATGTTATTCCGTTTCAGTATCAATTCTTGTGTCGTCTGCCAAGGCCAGGTAACTCCAGTTGACACTAATTTACGTAGTTACCTCCCATAGTTTTCATCTGGCAATACGAAAATATGAATTATACTATTATACAAGATTCTAAGGAGGCCCGCTAATGTTACAGACAGTCACTACAGTGTGAACCCCAAAGTTCTTTACCTAGTTTAGTGTTTAGTTCGAAGCGTCCGACTTTTCCCTTTTTATCGCGTTTTTGCTCCTAGCCATACGGCTGGTAACATTTTAAATTGGGTTTGTGTATATAATGCTATAGGATTTCCATTTCTTTTAACATCTATTAATCAACGATAGTCTTGCTTGTGTGTGTACATTCCTTTTTAGTGGATTTAACTCCAGAGAAATTTATGTGTAAGTCATATACAAAACATACATGTTTTATCCTCATTAGCAGTTTATCAATTTTCAATTATAGATACATAACATTTATCTATAACCATAGAGAATCAAACTTCTTTGTTTGGTTTGCTAGTGTTGATATGTATTACTGAAAGTTTATGGAAGTAATGAAATGCGTTGAATAAGTCTACCATACGTCGAATTATACTAGTTTTTATTTTATGATTGTACAATTTTTTTCAGATGTGGAATTCACTTAATGTTTCATTTTCACTTATGTAGAAACGATATTAAAATATACAATGTCAGCGTCTTACCTCCGCCGTCTCAATACCATCACCCTTGGTCATAAATCAGGACCATGCTTTATACTGATATCCAGAGGACCATGCTTTATACTGATATCCAGAGGACCATGCTTTATGCTGATATCCAGAGGACCATGCTTTATACTGATATCCAGAGGACCATGCTTTATGCTGATATCCAGAGGATCATGCTTTATACTAATATCCAGAGGACCAAGCTTTATATTGATATCCAGAGGACCATGCTTTATACTGATATCCAGAGGACCATGCCTTATACTGATATCCGATAAATTGCCGATAATTATGCTGTCCTCATCAGGCACTTGATATTGTATAGGCCTAAAAACACATCTATCAAAATGAATTTTAATATACGTATAGAAGAGCTTCACACATCAACAATTTGGAGGAACATGTTCTCTCCGCAATGTAGTATCAAAACTAATGAGATTTGTGTACATTATTTTGTAGCCAAGTACGCACCTGCAGGGCGTTTATAAATAAAGACGGCCCTTTGTATAATAACCGTCATACCCTTGTGGATTGCTTCAAGAGTTGCCTCCCCTGACAACAACCATCTCGCTCATCGGAACTCCTGCCAAAAAGATATGGGCTATTTATGATATATTGCTCTCATTAAAACGTAACCAGCACGAATGAAATATGTTTCAACCCATATTCGTGTCAACCAAAGCTCGAGTTCTACCCTTAGTCGTTTTAAAGTAACAAAATTAAATTGTGAAGTTGTTGCAAACACGTTTGTTAGGCCGGGAGGCTGTATGTAATTGTTCGATGCATATATTTTACCAATCGTATTCTCGCGAGAGTTTCTATAGTGGACTCAATGTCTCGACGTAGGCAGTAGAATAATATTTTACATATAGGAGTTCCAATCCCATTTTTTTCATAAAGCGCAAACAAATTCGATATGTGGTTAATCTACGCATGTTGAATTCGTTTCCATATATGTGATTAAAAAAATAATGTAAATTGAATTATTACCAATCATGTTGAATGAAATTTCACAGAAGTGGATTTCTCTTATATGTAGGCCTATGGGGAATAAAGTTATCTGTTTTTCTATGATGACCACATATGTTAAAAACGATTAAAGGTAGTTGTGATGAAACGGCTTGCCACAGGGTTGACCAAAATGGATTTGAGAGTTAAAAAGAGAAACAATTTGTTAGTATGTGTATTCATTTTGGGTTACGCAATTCGACACAAAACCTCATAATGTATTCAAAATTTAAATCAGTAAAGCAGACGCTACCTATGATGTATGTAGAGAGTAAATAAAACAAGATTGTAAATGTTACATAAGTAGAACCATCGTAAATGCCTCGTAAATTATTTATATTTATTTATCTTACATCGATTTCCCTTAGTTCTATTCTAGCTAATCTGGTCGAAACGACCAGCAAAAATCGGGTTCAGTCGTGAAAAGTTAGTCGAATTTTTTACCAGCTTTTGCCCGGTCGTACTGACTTGCAACCAGCTTTTTCCTATAATACAAGTTTTAAAAAAAAGTATTTTAGATTATTTGTTGTGCCGGTATATAACGTTTCAATGTTTGTTCAAATCTGGTGCCGAAAGTTCATGATATAGTTTGCCCTGTGTGTTCTTGATCAGCTGTGCAAGTTAAGTCTTAAGGTCTGTCAAACACACTGTCCCTTTGATATGACATGATCTGGTATTGATCTATGTCCTTTTTCTACATAATACGATCGCTGTATAATCTGTGTGTAATGTTCACGACAGGCTGCCGTTCACACGACTCCAGCAAAATCGCTTACTGTCTGTAATATTGCTCCTCTGTTGAAATAGAATTGACTTCAATCAATACGACCAGAGAAATAGTATCTGGTATATTTGCTTAAACTGTGTACTCCACTATGAAATTTAAACATATCAGGGTCTTTCGTTTACTATCATTTGAAGTTGCGGATTAAGTACCATTGAAAGACGATGTGATTAAATTGGTCAGATTTCCCAACTTATGAAACGGAATACTAATGTCCACAAACATGCTACAGTTTATTTGAGTTAAAATATATTGCTAAAGTCAATACCTCCAATAGCAATAGACAGGGTTTGTGGTTTTAATACACTTGACATCAATTGTAGCTATATTCTGAATCAATATTGATAAACGATTTTTCACAGAAATTCAGTCGATAATAGTACAAAGTCAGTGTTTAAATTGCCGCTCACTTTCTTAATTTAAAAAAAAAAAAAATTATTTGAAAAGTCTACTGTTGATTGGTGACTTGCTGTGGTATGTCATCTTGTGTCACTAACCCTTTCATATAAAATTTGAATGTTCGTATTCCACTTTATGGATTTAAATTTGTAGTCTTTGAGAGAAGTGGATTTTTGTCAGCAAAAATGACAACATCGGCATTTAGTCAAGCAGGCTAAACATCGCATATTTTCTAGTATATGTCAGTGTTTTATCGCTTTCCGCCACGGGAGCTAAGGAGCTTC
This sequence comes from Mopalia muscosa, assembly GCA_031763545.1. Classification (NCBI taxonomy): domain Eukaryota; kingdom Metazoa; phylum Mollusca; class Polyplacophora; order Chitonida; family Mopaliidae; genus Mopalia; species Mopalia muscosa. Next base: position 4,576 of record JARFOD010102184.1, read on the forward strand.
TTGGACGAACCTGCTAGACATATTAACTCGTTGATCTGTTCTTTGTGCTTTTGATATAGACAGGCGCACTTCCTGCTCCGTGGATATCAACGTTTGAAAGTTAATGGCTACTAAACGCAATACACATGGTATGAAACTATGACCTGCGTGGCTGCGAAACAATGTATTATGGAGGCATTATTACAGTCTTTCTCCCTGTCAAGAAGCGAAGAGTCTTCTAGTCAAATATGGTAAACAATGCTTGTCTTTGATGACTAGCTATATCGAATGAGGGTATAATTCAAAAGAGAATTATAGTTGTTTTCAGACCATCGTCCAATATGTGCAGGTCGAAAGTTATCTAAGATGAGAGTGATAACTGTAATAATTTAAACATCGGTAAATTTGTATAAAATATTATAATGACTGAAATATATGTTTATAATAACAGGAGAGACTGGGTTTTATTTATTTGAATTGACTACATTGTATTTGCTGAAATGTAAAAAAAACTTCTTAAAATTGTGATCAAATTGCAGTGGTCTCAAAAAACAATTTTGTTTATGCATTTTCTTATTACACTTGTTATCCCATGGAGATGTTGCAGTAGAACGCGTATCATATCAACATTAATGAGAAGTTAATATCATTTATCGTCAAGTTTAACAGGGAATTATTCCATTTCGTGGCACGTTTGGAATATTGAATAAATGAAGAGAGAAAAAATTTATGGCCTCCACATTTGGAATAACGTCATTTTTCGGAGTTTTATAGGGGGAAATGATCCGATTCACGACTTTATCTTCGATATAGGTAATTTAACAAATGTATTACAATGTAGGTTGAATATCAATACACTGTTGTTGTTGACTCCGATGTACCACTCCCTTTACCATTATAAATGGTAGTCAAATATCCCTATGCAATACTCTCTATTCATTATTTATAAACAAGTGAAATATCAGGATTTCCTTCGCACACAAAGTGCTATTTCACTGCAGCTGCGGTGTAATTTCCCTTTTGTTTATATTACTCTGTGAACTGTGGACCCACTAAAATTATTTTGTGAGTGACTTCTGCTTTCTTCAGATTAACGGATTCAATGGAGGACTTCAATGGATTTTAATATATCAGTTTTGGATTTTGTGTAACATGTGAAAGCCAACAAAAGTAGTATTTTTCATTACCTTCAGCTATTTATGCTCTTATCTCATGTGACTCTTACATGGAGTTGAGAGTCTTACTCTTATATTGTCCTCATGATGGCGTATCCGGAGAAATTGTCATGGTTATAATGATTTTATTAATAAATGGAATATTACATTATGAACCATAAATATGGCTGTCCCGCGTCCCGTGGCTAATCCTATCCAAAACTCACCCAAGCAATATCTAGAAGAAAAAAAATTTAAATTGTTACCTTGGATATACTTATTAAAGCGCTGTGAAAACGGAATACCATTATGAATTGTGCTGGAAAAGATATCCCCCAAAACGATGTGCGTCTCGTTTGTTATTTTTTTAACTCTTAGAAATAATGGTTATTTGAGGGCTCTTGAGAAAAGAGGACGGTTCTACACGGAACCAGGATGGTTCTACATGGAACCATTACGACAAAAACGGTTCTTTGATAAAACAAAGAAAGGATAATACTTGGAACAGTTGCTTTGAAGGGTTTCCACCTAAGCCATGAATTAAGAACTTCAAAGAGTTCTATTAGAGCCATGTTTCTCTGAGAGTTTACACTGCTCACAATATTTATGGTATTCAAACTCTATGTCTATATAATGTCGTCTATATATTTAACAGTTTTCTCTGTGTGCACTCTTCTAAAGGAGGTTATTCCACCACACAATTCCCATTATACCGAAAGGATGTACATTTAATTATGCCATCATCATAGATACTCTCTACATCAATTTTTATATTCCACTGTGATCCCCCCCTTGTTATCCCATCATAACTCCCATTTTACATTGAAAAAGTATTACCCTCATGTTACCAAATCACCATAGATGCTCATTATGTCAAAGGTAGGTTGAATAATAGTAACTCCCATGTTACCCAATCACCATGGATACTCATTGCGTCAAAGGAAGGTTGAATAATGATTACCCCCATGTTACCCAATCCCCATGGATACTCGTTGCGTCGAAGGTAGGTTGAATAATGATTACCCCCATATTACCCAATCCCCATGGATACTCATTGCGTCAAAGGTAGATTGAATAACGATTACCCTCATGTTACCCAATCACCATGGATACTCATTATGTCAAAAGTAGATTGAATAATGATTACGCCCAAGTTACCCAATCTCCATACATACCTTTTGCATCCAGAATAGGTTGAATAATGAGTACCCCCTCGATAATGAGCAATGATTATTCATCTCCATACATATCCATGGTATCAAAGAAAGGCCGTATAATGATACATACCCATTACATCCAAAAAAGTGAATAATGGGTACCCATTCGACAATGAGTAATGATTACTCATGATGATTATTAGGATACGACGAGTGAATTTAGATACACAGATTCACTGCAAAATCTTTGCCTACTAACCCGTGGCCGTGGCTCAGGGGTTAGCGCGTCAATTTAATGTCTCTTCTTTCGATCACTTCAGTTCGATCCTGTGTGTACCTTTTGCCGGGCCAGGGTGACTCGTGAATCGTGAAGCTGGTCTTAACGAGGTTTCCCTCCTGGTTTTGTCCGCTGTATGTAAATAAATAGTTGCGTAAAAAGTGGACAGTATGTCGTCACATTGGTGAAATACCCCTTTACTCCTAGCTTAAGGTCGTTCAAAATGAGTCGATATTGGTGGCCATGTTATCAAAAGGTTACCTTTCCTACATCATGTCCATCAGTTTTTAGTCTAAAGATTCTAATTTGGACAGTTTTGTATAGCGCAATCGCCTTTAATTCGAAAGATAAAAACAGTATGTTGTTTAACCTGAATTACAGAATGCATGGGGTACGGCAACATAATTTTAAGATTAAAAGGTATTATTATTTTATTTTATTTTTTTGTCAGACAAACTCAATATACCAAAGGTAGCAAAGGTTCTCCATTGTCCATTTCACATTGTTCCTTGTTTAAATACAATGGAAATCGAGGAGAAAACCCCGTAAAACCACCCCTATTACCGGAGCCACTTTGTGCGACTCACTCATACCTGATGGTCGACAGGCCTGCTCGAATCCGTGGACTACAACAAAGAACAAAGGATTAGTGAGCATACACACTTAACGCTAAACCACGGCCGAGGGTTCTGTCGTCATAGCGAGCTAATTGTTAGTGATTTATATTGAAAACAGTCCAGTGTCATAATCACCTCCCGCCCCTCCCATCATAATCCCCTCCCATGTAGACATAAACACACGGGCACACACAAGAAACGGACATTAGAAGCTGTTCGTTTATTTCATCCCCACATTTATGGGTTGAGGGGACTTTTAGAAGTAACTATAAATATTGATTGTTATTCAATTTCCGGACAATAACAAGTTGTGGGCGGTGCTATCATTACCATCCATACCATTGAAGATTTCATTGGTCATTTCCGTTATTAATCTCGCAAATAATTGGTGTCTACTGAAACCGGATAACTATCAACTGTCCAAGAAATGCCCCACAGCCGTTGATTAATAACTATTAACTGTCTTAGAATGCAACACAACAGTTGATTATTAACTTTTAACTGTCTCAGAATGCCACTTATTTTGAACTATTAACTGTCTTAGAAGAGCCACAAAGCAGTTGATTATTAACTATTAACTGTCTCAGAATGCCACACAACGGTTGATTATTAACTATTAAATGTCTCAGAATGCCACACAGCCGTTGATTTCTGCCTTGACTCTTTTGAAACGAGTGAGGTAAAATCTTACTCTTACAATATCGGTAATATTCACGAGGCAAAGCGACAAGCTCTCTTTAGTCTGGGTAAGAAATTTAGAGTGTTGGTTATGTTTCCATTGGGCTTCTATAAACTCAGTCCATGCACATTGAATATTTTGTATTTCGATTCAGTAGTTTACTTTGTGAAGAAAGACACAACTGCGTAAAATTGTAGCAATACACATTTGTTGATAAAAGATGATTATTGCCGACCAATCGAGCATACCTTTTTTTTTCTGATCAAGTTTGATTTTATGGAGTCCGTCATTTTGTTGACACAAAAGGTATTGTACAGTTTCCCTGAAACGAAAGCGAAAACAGAGCAGTTTCTTATAACCGTTAGGCATTATAAATATAAATAAACCGGGATTGTGCTTTGATGTCATTCAACAGTAGATCATTGCAATTACTTTTTTTAAAGATACTAACAAATTTTTTTCTTTCTTTTTAAAAAAAAAATAATGATAATGTGGGTCCATAAAATGTTGATCCACATTGCATACTTTTGAAAGTTGGATTTTTTCGTAGCTGTGCAACAATTGAACAACCATTACTAATTTGGTGATACCACACAACGTGTCGATACATATATATATCGTGATCAGGATACGTTGATCCATAAATTATCAACTTATGTGATTCCACTTCTAAATACCTCTCAAATGTTAGCTGGAATTTGTTTGACCCAGACACAAGCTAGACATTGAACCTTAGTGAAGGCGAATATACTTTTATGTTTAATTTGAGATTAGTAAGACTGTAAGATTGCGGCCAATTGCGTGTTATTCTTAAGCAATAGAGCTTAGTGTGGTTAACGATGTACCAAGGCGTAATCCAAGCAATTCTTGTGAAGGATTAGACGAAATAGAGAACATTAAACAGCCCTCTTTTCACGCCACTGCTGTCAATTTAATTACTTTTTTTGATGATGTGAACAACTTAATTTCTCTTTTGAGAGAAAAAGTTTGCAAAACATTAAAGGAAAGTTTACATCAAATGAACTGATAGGAGTATTGCTGCTCGTCGAACTCCTCCAACTGCAAATAAACCACAAAGCTTCTTTGACGACTATGCTCTCTCTAGACATTATGTTGTGTATACAAGTAACGTTTCCGATGTTTGGATATCCCATAGGTGATCGTCAGTATGTGGGTTACTGTGTGACATTCCAGTTTGCAAAGAGGTGAGTGGGGTACGCCGGTGTGATCGTGATGAGGTCCCAGCGACAAAGCCGAATGTTAGGAAGGGGTAGCTGACACAGACTTTAATTGTCAATCGTTTTCAGCGAATACCTAGATGAACACAAACATTTTTAAAGCAAATAAGAAATAGAAATATAAAAACGAATACTGTCCTTTATTTCAGTAATTATTTGATTTATTGGAAGTTAGTTTAGAAAAGTTCTGTCGACATATTGATAGTATTAGACCATGATGGCGAGTGACTTATATTACCTGCATTTCAGGAACACATATTTAATGATTGTAAATGGGTTTGTCATACAAAACTGAAAACACTCTGTAACAAAACCTCATCGTGTAACCCAATCTGGCGCCGCCAGGTATCCATGTTCCCATACCACCCCTTTGGTGGAAATTGAATAGCCACGTGGTACACTCTTGTCTGTTTCCGCTGACCTCAGTTAATTTAAGTAACATCTTTTCTGACTGACACACTTCGCTAGTACATTCAACCCTTGCACGTGTGGCGTCTTGGAGGAAGAGTACCTCACCTTTAGAACAGTTAGATCGATTAATCACTGTAAGTATGGTTTTGAAACAATCATGTTTAACTAAACTTACCAAACTGAAACTAGACTTCATTAATATTTTGCCTGAACTGTCCAGGTCCTATATGTATGTACATGATATATAAGTAGTCATGTGGATTTTGTCATTGGGGGGGATAACCGTCATGTAAGATAAAAAGCGACAATTAAGTTCCGCTTTTTCAATAAATTTCCCCATATCACATACTCATAGACCAACTCTTCACATACTCATAGACAGAAAATGATGTCATATCTTACATTGTGGTCTAATCTTTTTTAAGTTCCTTCGTCTTATTTTTTTTACGAATAACTATGAGGGTCTTTGAGGTTACAGACTTAGTTATTTGAAATAAAAATATCGGATATCTACGCGGACTGCATGCAAAGAACATTCGCTTAAACGGATTTGCACAATCGGACACACAAAGGTATCAAAGGGAGTTAAATATTTACCCAGTAAAACCCTTGTATCAGTTATATGTATACACACTACTTACGCAGTATATGGATAACAAAAATATAAAAGAGTTAATATGTTACCAAATAAAATGCTTCAATGAGTATTGCTTTGGCTAGAAAAGATCGGGTTAGTGGGATACACGTATGTAATTCCAATGTAGGAATTAGGGGACAGGTGTTTGCAAATAGTCAACATAAGAGAGCTCTCCTCCATGATATAACATGTGTATTGAAGAAACGTTTTTCATTATTGGACGAGATTACACCAAAACCGAGAAAATATGTTCAACAAGTCTTACACAAGTAAGCCAATCAAAAATGCTTAGCCGATAGACGATATATTCTAAACTGTTAGACGAATATTCTTAACTGATAGACGAATATTCTAAACTACCAGACGCGATAACATAATTGTGAAATGGAGATGCTGGTATCAATAGGCCGCTGATCCTTATATCAATAAATTTAATTAACTCTGTTAATCACAAGCTTGTGGAAATTGTTAGATTGCCTTAAGTCTTATGTGAACTCCAAAAACAAAAAGTTGCTATTCAAAATGCAAAATCAGAACGTTTTCACATAAAATCTGATGTTTCGCAAGGATCGATTCTCCGTCCTCCAACCGTCTTTTAGATATAAAGTATTTGCAATTTCAATGCACGCAGACTATTTCCAAGTCAACATAAAACACACACACTACACAGATTGCAAGAATGTTCAAAACTACTCTCATAATTCAGCACAGTTGTGTAAAAAAAAAAAATGAAATAAATTCATATCGCTCTCATTCACCATTATAAGAAACGTCATCATGATATATACATATCCTTTAGAAAACGTCTCGCATCTTAATGCTAAAGAAATTCACAATCTAAATATTTAATTTCGCCCTCTCTCAGTTGTCATTAAGTCATTGACTGTGTGCAGCACTCGATATGCTGTTATATAAATCACTGATTCGGAGTGAGTTAGAGAACAGCTTGCCGGTATGGTCACATCCGACAGAAAATCACACAAATAAATGTAGAATCTATAACAAAACCTTAATCTTATTTTCTTGAATGCACCAACATCTTCGACGTATTTTGGGAATAGTGCTCCTGATCATTTTTTTTCTTGTTATCAGATAAAGTTATAAAGTATTAACTGACAATCAAAAATACAAGTGTAATATTACAATAAATATTACTAACAATGCACACATTGTTTTTGGAAATTGTATTTAATTATAAAAAAAATATGCATCTGTATCACGGCATGTTTTGTATTTAAATTTCTTTTCTAGGCTACAATGGAACCGTACAAAGTGAAGACGATGGAGCATCTGTGTGTATCAACCAGAGAAGAACGAGAACGGGTGTTAAAGCAGGCGGGATACAACCCTTTCCTGATTCCCTCGCGTTATGTCACCTTCGATATGCTCACAGACTCTGGGGTGGGTGGTATGAGCGGTAAACAGTGGGCAGCCGTTCTAAACGGAGACGAGAGCTATGCTGGTGCGAAAAGTTTCCACAATCTTGAAGACGCTGGTAAAACTTTGACAGGCCTTCCTTATATACTCCCTGTCCATCAAGCCCGAGCAGCAGAACGCATCTTATTCCATACTACCATTCAATCGAATACGTTGGTGCTGGGTAATGGATTTCTAGATACAGGGAAAATTCACATAGAACGAAAAGGGGCAACACCCATCGACATTTCAATTGAACCATTAAAGTCTGGAAATTTCAATGGGGATGTTAATATGAAACTTTTAGAACGCTGTATTACAAAAGGAACTCCGGAAGTTGCTATGGTCTATATATCTGTTACATGTCATAAGCTAGGCGGTCAACCAGTAAGCATGTCTTGTTTGCAAGATATTTCACAACTCTGTCGTAAACACAAAATACCATTTTATCTCGATGCATCCCATTACGCCTCCAATAGTTGGTTTGTTAGAATAAGAGAAAGGGGGTTTGCCAAGCACAAGCCGCTTCAGATATGCAAAGAAATGTTCGCACTTTGTGACGGATGTTTGATATCTGCTAAGAAAGATGGTCACTGCAATACAGGTGCTCTTCTAGCCACAAGAACGCACGCCCACGTCGAAGGCTTCTCGCAGCAGTTGATTTTGACTGAAGGATTCTTAACGTATGGTGGAATGACCGGCAGAGATATGGAAGCCGCCGCCATCGGTTTACTGGAAGCGCTTGAGGAGAGTTACCTTCGTTACAGAATTGAGTCGGTGGCGGCATTCGGGGAGATGCTTAAGAGACATAGTGTTCCTATAATAGAGCCTGTTGGTGGCCACGCTGTTTGTATTGACGCTGGCACATTGCTATCTCATATTGACACGAATAATCATCCGGCATGGGCATTGGGGTGTGCTCTCTTCATTGAGGGAGGGGTTCGAGGGATCGAAGATGGTAATATGATGAATTGTAGCACCCATTCCACCCGCGATGAGCCCAAGCAATTATTCCGGCTGTCGATCCCTGGCCGTACCTACACTCTGTCACATCTTCATCACATCGCACAGGTTATTGCTGACGTGGTCAGCAGAAGAACATCAATTTCCGGATTGACAATGCAACATACCTCAGCCGTACTAGGTCATTTCACCGCCTCCTTTGAGCCTATAAACAAAGAGATTTACCCACAAGGTGTCTCTAAGAATAAAATTGGAAATATTTCAAACGGTTATAGACGATTTTAAATTCTTACAAAGTATAGCATTAAAACAAATTTTGTCATGGTTTGAATTTACGTTTCCAAAATTGGGATTCTAAATAAATTTGCGCAGGACAATTCTTCCCTTTACGTTCAATAAAATACACCAATAAACGAATCGAAGAAGCAAATGACATGATGGATGGGTTAGCTTTGTAGCTCTAAGAAAACAACAGAATTGTAGAACAAAGGTAATACTGTGCACACATGAAGGAGAATAATTATAATGGGTCATGCTAGTTTTGTAGATAGGAATATATAACCCATATGACGGCTCCTCCTTGGTTGAAAATGTTGTATATTGTCGAAAACTTCGATGAAAATTTTAATTAAACATGTAATGGAATATCGACTTGTTATCACAATTTGTTCGTTTACCAAAAATCACTGCCACAGTTTGTTTTTGTACGAGGCTTAAAACTAAAATGTTGGGTATTTTATAAAACAATAGACATAAAAATATTAAGGACATAATTTGGTATTCTCAAAGCAAGGGGGTGAGGGGGGGGGGAGGGGTATGAGAGAAGGGGAAGTCGGATCAACTACCATTAATTGCAAATTAATTTAGAGACAGTTCTAGGAAGGAAGGTATTAGGACGATTGTTAATAACTACTTCACCAGGCAATAAAGTATCTTATTTTCGGAATCAGAAATACAAATTAACTTATGGATATGTCCGATAAGGAGAATGAGAGATACAAGATATATAGATGTTTTGCTTTTACCAGTTGGTGTTTACATTTTTGTTTCTCTGTTATGCTATTATGGGCGATGGTGAGAGAGGAGGTAGAGATTTTAGGTACAAGAGTTTGATATTCCTGTATAAGGAAACTAGCAAACCGGGTTTTAGGTTGGTTATATTGGAATACAAGAAGAATTATATCTTTTTTTTTTACTCCTGACTAGCGGTAGAGTCTTTAAGATTATTCAGTAATGGCTCTGGTGGAACCCTTTATGGTTCCGTATGCAACCCTCACAGCAGCTGTTACAAGTATTTCTCCCTTTCTTCTAATATAAAAGAAATGTTTTTGTCCATACACAACCATCGTTTTTTCTTAAGAACACTAAAAGAACGATTATTTAAACATAGATTTAAGCATTGGCCAGAACTCCTGCGGAGATAATCAGTAGCAATTAAAAAAGGTCCTGAACTATTGCGATACTGACATTTTAAGTATGATTAATATATAGGCATGTAAGCATGTTTTCATTGGAGAGACTTCCCCTGTGCCCGTGCATCACATCGAGTGAGGATAAGTTGTAACCTCTGTAAGGCACGAAACGTGTCCTTCGTTAGACAGCATTACAATTCGCTTTCTTGTTTGTTCACTTATATTATGAGAGATTCTCCACTTCTTATTCCGCACTGGTTAGTATGTCGCATTTGGAATGTTATATACATTCACTACAATTCATACATAAACATACAAAAACAACTTGTTTTTACTATCGGCGATACAACCAATTAAACGAGTAAAAAGAGAAGGTGGTTTGGGGTAGGGCGTGTGCTGGGAACTGGTTCAGGAATTGTCACATTTGATAAATACACATTCAATGAGCGAAGCACAATGGTGTATGTTTTATCAAGAAATCGATCACTCAGTCCTTCGTTGGAATCTTATATCTGTCGTTTCATAAGTTGCCTTTGTTTTACAGGAATGTGTAGTAAAGGGGAGATGATTTGAATATGAAGGTCGGATGTGTCTTATTTTAAAATAATTGTTTCTTTCATGTTAACGAACACAACCATATCCTACGGTCCACAAAAAAAAGATATGGCTTTTTGGGTTTTTTTTTTTTTTTGCCAGCATGGTAAGGTACATAGGGCTGGTAATGGAACTGTTGAAAATATTTTCTGTCATACTATTTTTGATGCAGTGTTTTTTAAATATTTATTTATGCTGTGTATAGAACCGTGCTTTTTGAGCGGTGCAATCACTACATATCATTCTCATAGTGCAGATGAAACATACATACTATATTTTTCTGGGTTTCCAGCGCCATCAGTGTGGTTAAAATCAATTTCTCAGGTGTGAAAAAGAATTTCACATCTCTTTTAACTCCATGGCAACAGAACTGATGTCAATTCAGATTTAAGAAATCTGAAAATCGCTAAATTTTCATTTTTTATGCATGGACCTGGAAAGAATAATGCATCGAATGGAACATCTGGGTTGGGTTTGTAAATTGTGATCTCAATGAACGAACGTTTAGCTTATGCTTGATTACCAATGACTCTCTAGTCGATTCTAGAATGTTTAACACACAAAAATGTATGATCCCCTTCGTCAATGGCACAATAGGCATTTTAATGTGGCAAATACTCCAAGAGACATGATTTGAAATGGTGATTGTATACTTCTAGTTCATATAATTTTGCTTTGATGTATTGACCAAAACATTGGCTATTAAACAAAAAGAATTGAAAGTTAGATAGGCGGCTATACGGATTCCATATGCTTTAGGCATAAAGGAAAGGTTTATGTTTTAAGTTTTAAGAGGTACACACCACAAAGTGGGGGCTAATAAATACTGCATATATTATATATCCACGTCGACCCCTGTGTAAAAACACCCTTTGCTTACAAATGCCCTCCGATTCATTATCGAGTGGCAAATTGTAATCCCAACCCAATTTCTATCTCTACAAGATAGCACAAATGAAGCTAACCTATCGAATGGTCTTGAATTCTAAAAGAAAACATTACCTAGATCTTTCGAGAACATTTATGTTTTGTAAAAAAAAACCTTTATTGCTATAGTAAAACGAAATAACTCATAATGATTTGTCATGCCCCCATTATAGAAACATAGTACTTGTTTTTCATGCTGATGGGGAAATAAAATCACAGGCTCTTTCACTTTATCTGAGTCAGTGTCAATGTATATATGTGCGAAAAGTTGTAATATTGGAGACTGGTCGAATCTACAGCATTACTACAATCTGTGTGTGTGTGTGATAGTGTGTGTGTGTGTGTTGT
>JARFOD010102194.1:0-13923 GCA_031763545.1 Mopalia muscosa
TTAATCAGATTATGAAGCTGTCATAAGAGAGGATATGATTAAAGGCCAGAAAGCCTGACCTAATTGAACACCTTTTGGTAAGCCTTAGCGTCAATTCATACAGAAAAAAATCATCACATACAGATCTGCTTCATTTTGGCCTGACAAAATCCAAGCAGCAAGCAGCTCCCTCCAACCGCCTGCCTTATATTACTAGCCATTTACTCTAACAATATAGCCACATGAACACATAAAAAAATACAAGTGAAATCACAGAAATGCTTAATTGCTCTCATATGCTCAGTCAGGCCTGTGCTGAAATCTTTTCCGGCATGACCTTAAAGAGGTAACCTAACAAGGCTTATATTGGCATTTTCCCCTGATTTGCTGATGTTTTAAAATACATAAATGTGCCTTTGTGTATAATAAAGCAAAATTGCTTTAAAATACAATTAATGTTCCTCCTCTTCTATCTAAAGACAGTACATTAAAGCTAGTGAGTTACTGCCCTTGGCCAAAAATTGGGATCAATTTATAATTAAATGTCATCAGATGGATCAAGTTTCCCAGTCAATATCATTATGGCACATATCAGGTTTTCAACAAATAAATATATATATTTAAAAATCAATATTCTGCCATTCACTTCCCCCAATGCTTTTAAAGCTAGTCAACCAAGATAAGGGAAAGGAAATACAAATTAATAAGCTTATATATGGTAGTCAATAAAAGCTGTATAAATCCCAAGTTTAATTCATTACCTGAATTATACTGCTGGTCCATTTCCTTATATATATTGATTATTGGGTAAATGATATTTGTTATATAACACATGCTCTTAAAACAAATAACAAATGAACTATTGAGAGGATAATTCTTTAACAGCAAGCTGTGATTGAGAATTTATACATATTTCAGAACAGTCAATAAATTCTGACAAGATATCAGCATAATTTAATTGCTTTCATGTATAATTCCAGTGGACTGAACAAAAGACAAACATGTAATAATGTAAAAATGGTCTGAATTTGATTGATTTTAGTTTTACACGATACTTAAGACAGTTGACTAATAATCATGGATAAATTGATATATTTCACTTATATAACGACTAATTGTGCACTTCACACTGTTTCTTGCCTTACAGTGGAAACCCCTTGGGAAACCTTGTAATAACCACCCCAACAATTGTCAGAGCCACATCATGTGACTCACTCATTTACCAGAGGGTCAACATACTGACTCAATCTTGTGAAAAGTGAAATAAGATTAATAAGTAAACACACTAACCACTAAACCATGGCTGCGGGCAGATTACAATTGTTGTTAAATATTCCTAATTTATGACAGTGAAAAAAATAAATTAAAAAACCTAACTCAAAATAGTTAATTTGAGCCTTTTAAATTAATTTTCAAGTCAAGCTGATTACCTCTAGGTGTTGGAGATTATCCCAGAAGATTGATCTTTAGTGTTTAGCAAATGTTGTGTTGTTCCAATGAGGAATGAATTCCTTGTGTACTAGGCCTACACTGAAATAACTGACTATTAAATACAGTTACTACATCAAGCATAGCATAAAGTAAAATGTAAACTATGTTTGTTGTTAAATTAAAATGTATAAGCTTACTACATGTAGTAGGTTTCTTTTCACCAATTTAACTTGAGTGATGATCACAATTCATTCTAATTTAACTGAGCCACAATAATCATCTAAAGTATTATCAAATCCATACTGAAGTTAAAAAGGTAAGCTTATATCCCAGAATAGATATTGACAGCCAGGCGATCAGCATTCTTGATACACTCAATTATGTTACTGTTATTTTTAACTACCGGTAACTTAAAAAAAGCACAGTCAGATGGCAGGTGGTTATGGAAAATTTAACTCACCACAGCACACTTGACATTGTAATTTCTTAGAAGCTCTGCAGATCGTTCATACTCTCTGTAAAATGACTGTACACGTTGAATTTCTGGAATAAAAAAATAGTAAATATAAACCCCTTTAAAAAGTGGCTTGGTTTCGGGAAATAATATAATTGCACATACAGTCAGTTACACAATCATAGCAGAATATATAATGATGTTATAAGCTCAAAGAGCAAAGATGGCTAAAAGTTTGAAATCCGAAGGGTTTTTTTTTTACTAAGAGGGCAGATTATGTCTTACAAGAAAATGGATGTACATTACTGAAGTCTTATTTTATCAAGCATTAACCTTGCTTTTAAAACTGAAAGCAAATCATTATTACTTTGATACTTGGCATTTTCTTGTTGTTGAGTATATGTCAGGTAAATAAACATCTTCCCCACAAGAAATAATGAAGGTATTTGTATGATGTTATTTATACTAGTTCTAGGCCTAAATAAGTCTTACCTTACTTATCATGTATCTTATATAATCACTGTTACAAGTCCAAGCTGCAGGGTTTCAAATAAAGATACACAGTGCCTATAAACCACTCCTAAAATAACCGGATTGAACATATTTACTGTACTCTTTCATTTGAAAACTGACAGCTTTAACTTTATAACAGGGACACTTGGCTATATAATGATGATGCCTGGATTTACACTGGACATAGAAACGGCAACAAGAAAATGGGAAAGGTGAGACGTTATTCAGAACCACTACAGTGCACACCATATGTACATGCCATGGATTTTTTCCAATACATATTACTATGAGTATCATAGAGACACGGAAATATACAATATATTGGCTATATATAAAAGTTACGGAAATATGGACTGTCAATCTGTGTTGTACATTTGGCCGGTTTTGATGCTCAAAACTGTAGCATTGTAGGGCTTACCTCGTTTGTAGAAATAAACCACTCGAACTTCAGGAGATTCTTTAAACTGATCAAAGGACTTCAAATCCAAATAGTCCACAAAGGTAAAATCACGCTTGACTGTCAAACAAAAACTGATACCAATCGAAACCAAAAAGCAAATATGTACAAATTTAGACATTTTTGTGCACATCATAAACACTTCTATGTTCACACTACCATTACTCGCCCCAACACCGTTCCGCACCAACCAATCAGATATTAATAAACTTGCTTTCTCGTACATTTAGTGACCTATTTTGCTAAAACGAAGAACTTCATAATGTACGAATCTCAATAACTGACCAATCCAAATACAGAGAGTGTGACTACTAAATCAGGAAGAGATTTGACATTTGTTAAATAAGTCATGAACAAAAGCTTTACAAGGAAAGGCGGATACTGTGCGTTTAAGAAAAACACGACACGCTCTATGGCGGGGTGTGTGCTCGTACAGGTATATTCAGAAATAAACTCTCTATACCATATTAATTGTATTTCTTTCTTAATTCGCATTAAGCCCATCTTTGATTTATATTTCTTTTGAAAACAAACTCATGAGGTTATATAACATATGGAGGGGCTAAAAAAAAAATATTGAATTATTGATTATTTCTACTACCACGTACTTAATCATTGTTTTGTAGATGATGCATGTCACTCACAAAGCCGTTATTCAGAACTACATGCAGTTATCAGTCACACCATATTTTTAAAATGATTTCTTTTTTAAATATAAGAGGAAATAAAACAAAATGTTTCGCTAAAATGACATAATATAAAAAAGAACAAAATCTTAATCATGCTTTGTAGCTTTGCGTGACATACCCTTGTAACACTGTAATAAACAGGGTTGCAAGACTATGTCACACCTGGGATTACATATTGTATATTGTAGCCCCAGGTCACACAAAGCTAGCAGAGCATAATCAGAGCTTTCACACCACGTGGGGGACATCAAATTAAGGGGATTTCCCCTTGTTTTGGCTTTACAGAGTTTGCCGACAGGCGGCGTAACTTCGTAACCATGTCAAAATAAATATTAATCCGCATTTTGAACAATAATCTATGCATTCCTATTTTTATATGCTATAGAAATTTATTCATGCGATACTAACATTTGATCGAAAATGCAGGTTTATTTAGCTTAAAATCGAGATTAATACAACCCGTTAGTTTGGAACTACTTTGTTATGTTTCTAAGCACGAGTAATCGCAACAGCGTCAATGGTGGTTACTCGGTCACTTGAACGTAGTGACTGGACATCAGTCTTCTGACAGACGTTCGTTTGCTAATTTACAAAGTAAAATGACGACAGATTCACAAAATGTTGAAAAAGCTGCAGACCAGTCTTCAAATAATGACAATACTCTCATAGAGACTCCGCAAGATGATGTTAATCCCGACAACACTGCACCACAATCGGAAAATCCGACGGCTGAAGACGATGGGCCTGAAGAAAAACTCTCTGCAGACGTTGAAGCCTTGAAACAAGAGCTGGCCAAAATTGTTGTATATTCACCTACTTTGGAGGAAACGTATGTCATAAATTATATTTACTGCTAACTGCTGTTTTAACAGCACCGACTAATTTGTTTTTCGATCTGCGTTATTTGTCCGAGAGGCTCAAACGATCTGTCAATATAGGTCTGCATATAGTCAAAACTAACATATTCATGAGCACATACATGTAGATGCGAATTCGTATCCAATAAATTTAATTGTCCTCTCATTAGCCTTAAACGTGTTTCACAAAAATTAGACAAAGCTGGAGGAAAACTAACTTTCCAACATTATCATGATGGAAATGCTTCCCATCTTGGTTGTGCTAGTGTTGTTGTTGCTTGAGAATACCGTCATCATATAATTGAAATACCCTAGCTTAAGCATAATCTAATTCACCATAAGAGTGTCTTTACATTTCGCTGTTTTACTTATAAACTACTGTCAATTTTGCAACACATGTATCGTCCGATCATCGGTTTTCGAACAGCACCAGTTTTCAAGCATTTCATTTTTTCCGCTTGTTTTTCTGTCATTTTCTGATATAGAATGATGTTAAAGTTGAAGAGCAGTATTTCGTCAATAACTTTTAAAAAAAGAGCGTCTCCAGAGACCTGTCTGAAGGTTAATTAAGATGCTTTTAAATCAATCACGTGAATTTCTTGAGTGTTCAAAAACCGATGATCGGAGTATATATATATATTCTGAATCGTTTTCTACAGAAAAAAATATTTTGCATAAAAAGGAAATTTTTGCTACCTCTTTTTCAAATTGATACTTCTTTTACACCATTTACGCCAGCTGTTCAACTTTTCATCAACGTATAATACCTTATATGAACCAAAAAACATTCATTCTGTTTTTTCTGGTTTGTCTTAGTTTTCATGCAATATTGTGTTAAAATCAAACAAATGAGTCAAAATAGTGAAATTTCAACTTTCTATAACTATATCTAAAAAATAAAAAAAAAGATATTGAAAATCTGAATGACCTTTTTTTAGTTTTAAATGTTAAGATAAAATGTGCAAAAAAATTAGTTCTGTAGGTACATGTATAATAAGAGCTGAGGAGTAGGCATTTTTCCAAGTATGATACATTGAAAAATGAAAGCAGAGAAAGCAGGGTAAAATGTATTTCTGATACATTTTACAACAATTTTACCTCTTTCATGCTCAATTCTTTGAAGTAATTAAGTCTTATTTTTTCACAATTTGTTTATAATATTGAATGGAGTCATTCTATGTATGTTTCGCAAATAATCATGTTTATATATTGTGAAATATACCAGTTTTTCTATAAAATTAACAAAGGTTTAGAATATCCTCAAGCACAGCAAAAAGAAAAACAACAATAAATCAATCAATCAATCATACATGATCACTGACATGAGGTCATTGATAGACTGGCGATATATGTATATAATGAGCTGTACAAAAAGACAATGACAATTTAAAAAAAAAATCCTCAGGCCCAGAAAAAAAATCCATGTTCCTACATCCTTGACCATGTAATTGTTGTGGGGGGATGACCAAAAATTTCTGCTGAGATAGTTTGCTCCGGCAAGTAAACAAAATGTAAAAGATTGTTTGGTCTCTGTAATGGAGGGATGCTAGTGGACAACCAAGATGACTTGGTCAATTGACGCAGCATTTTGGTTCTCCCTTAGGACAAGTTGAAAGAGAAAAAAAGAGCAATCTAAATGTAGTGAATCATAATCTGGCATAAACTTTTTGACCAAAATGTTTTGATTTGAAAAGCGTCTTGTCCAATCAAAACTTTTCGAGGTAAAAGAATATGCCAGAACATGATTCTTAAAAATTAAGTACTGATTGGTATTATTTTGAAAGCATAAGGTTTACATAAGCATCAATATTTTGCCAAACAGCGGCCTAAATTTGCTGACCAGAAGCAAGAAATAAAGATATACAAATTCTTTCTCATAATGTCTAGGTCTCCCTGCCCAACTGTACTCAAATATATGTTTTATAGAGATTCCTCCCTTTTAAATCAATGATTCATAGCTAGATGTTCAGCTTTACATTTATGTATCAACTTTTCTCGTGTAGGAGACCAGAGATACTGTTTGACCCAAATGATTTCCCAAATTCATACAAGGAAAACTTGCCAAAAGAGAAACTGGTACTACAATATGCAGAAAACTTCAGAAGACAGTATGTTCATTTGTACAGAGATAGAAAGCCTCTGTTGTTGAATCCAACAAATGAATGTGCCAAGGAGGTAAGTGTTGATATAGAAAGCACAACTTCAATTTGAAAGATTAAACTGAAAGTCAGTAAGTGTTGATATAGAAAGCACAACTTCAATTTGAAAGATTAAACAGATGTCACTTCCTGTAAACATGTTCCTTTAAGCAGGAATGTTTAATATAAAACAGTAATATAAAATTAATTTCTGATTGAACTGTTTTAGTTTCATATAGTTAATTTACAGTCAAAATGAAATAATTATGTAATTTACTATTTCTTAATTTAAATAAACCCAGTCATCTCGAAATATAGGTATCATAACAACAGATATTGAAGCTTCATGGTTTAAAAGTATTTATTTATTTTTTCCTTTTCAGAAATTTGTGTGTACCACAATCCGTCCGACCCAGTTACCATATCAAGAAGTTTATAACTGGGATGGTGCTGCTGAGTTTGTGGCTGATTATCTTCACATCAGGACATTAAACAAACCATGTGAACTGGTAAATTTAAATTTTTAACATAAACAATAAGCCAGCAACGTTTCTGTTATTTTCTCCCATTTTCTCCATAAGTTCACTCTAGCTCAGTGGATGACAATCAATTAAATTTTTTAGCTGATAATTAACTGTTGAGGGACTGATAAAAATTGATTTGACTAGCTTTCACCTTAAAATGCTTCGTGACCCATTTGACCTAAACTGACATGAAGTAATATGAGAGAGGCATCTTTTGCAGAACTTACAATTGTGCCAGGCTTCCATTTTTTCACCAAACTACATTAGCAGTCCTGGGTTTTGACCTTTATTATGAAGTCGATCAAGAAGTTTGAATGGCTTAAAGAAAAATACTTTTTTTGTTTTGTAATAATTGAAGCATATTTCTCAAATACTTATGTATACTCATATTTTTTTTTTTAGCCCAAGTCACTTATATCTCCAAATACAATTTTGAAAAATCAAGAAGGAAATTGTTTTGAATACAGCACAGCCTTGTGTTCATTTCTGATTGGAGCGGGCTACGATGCCTTTGTTGTCAGTGGTTATGCAACCAGAGAGATCTGTCATGCTGACGAAACTCGAGATATATGTCCTTTACTCAAGAAAAAAGTGGAGGTAAGTCATTAAGTATGTCCATATAGCTTTATGGTTGTTTGTATACAGAGTGGTGTGTTTAGATGGTGAATTAAACTTAGACCAGGACATGGTTAACAAAATGTTTAGCATCATTTTTTAGGTTAACTTTTTTTCTAATCCTGTTTTGTTGTGTAACCAATACATTAAATATTTTTACCTTTTTTGTAGGAGGAGGAAGAGGAGACAGCTAAAGAATGGAAAAAATATGCTGTGAAGCCTCCTCGAGATTTGAGGAGTAAGTTTGAGCTGAAGATGGAAAAAAGACGACAAGATGAAATAGCAGCAGAGGAAGCTAAGAGAAGGAAAGAGGAACAAGAGAGACAAGCTGTAAGTCAACATGTATCAACTGCATAAATGAAACACATACATTTTAAATTTAGCTATGAAAGTCAATCCTTGATTAGATGACATAGCTTAATCCTATATTGGTGATTTTATCTACTTTCTCATCTCAAGGAGTGGGCCCAAAGTGTTTAATTTGTGTTTTTGCACCTTATGCTAAGCTAAACAGCAGGCCATATGGTTTGAAATTCTGTCCAATAAGAAGGCCTACAACGTGGAATTTAGTTTTGAAATTTGTTCAGATTGTAAGACTAATGTGAAATCGACAAGAGCTGTCTTTGTTATCCTACATAATATCAATCCAGTGAGAAACGAGGGTTGCTGCTGTGGGAAAAAGTGATTTATGACAATAATTATAGTACTTTAGCTTCTTATGTGTTATTGATGGAATTTTATTTTGATTGTATAACAGGAGTTAGAAAAGCCCCCATTGGACCCCCTGCATGGTTTAAGGGTCCACTCCTGGGTTCTCATACTGGCTGGAAAGAGAGAGGTCCCAGAGAGTTTCTTCATTGAACCATTTACTGGGGTACCGTATCCACTAGAGAATGAATGTTACCTGGGTATAGAGACACTCTGGAACCATCAGAATTACTGGGTCAACATGCAGGACTGTTCAGAGGGCGTCACGGTAAGCAAGTCACTCAAATTCAAGTCTTAAACACTAAATATTATATTGTGTAATTGTTTCTTTCCTTGATACTGTGGCAAAATCGCCAGTGGCAATATTCCATTTTTGTTTGTTGTGTGAATGACACATATTTGTTATTGTTATTAAATTAACAGTGTTCAGAAAATGAGTTACCAGTATTAACTCAGTGAAATTTTAATGTTATCATTATCAGTTTCAGGAATTCAGTTATAATGTGGATGACAGTACTTTGACAGTAATACTCTGATTTTCTTTTGTTGTAATTATTTATTTTCATGGATTGATGCCTGATCTGGGTGACAGTATACCATGAGCGGCATAATGACAGTACCTGGATCTGGGGGACATTACTAACTCAGATTTTACTGTAATTATCTGTTATGATCTGGGTGACTGTACTAACTCGGATTATATTGTAATTATTTGGTTTCAGGGATTGAGTTATGATCTGGGTGACTGTACTAACTCTGATTATATTGTAATTATTTGATTTCAGGGATTGAGTTATGATCTGGGTGACTGTACTTACTCAGATTTTACTGTAATTATTTGGTTTCAGGGATTGAGTTATGATCTGGGTGACTGTACAAAGTGGGAGTTTATGTTTCCTACGAATGAGAAACCTCTCCTGTTAATACCGGACCCTCATCATGAAGAGTTCCTGGATGAAGAGGATGAGGTAATATATCTTAGCTCGCACATCTATCAAACGTTTTATCAGATTCTTTTACAACAACAACAAAAATACTGATGAAAATATAATAGTTTTTTTATTGTTTTTTAACTAAATAGCGCAAAGGGATTACTTCTTAATGCTATCTGTCTGTATGGGCGGCAGTTTGAAGAACCAGGCTTTACACAACCCAAACACACGAAGTGTTTTACTGTGATGAGAAATGAATGTACCTGTAGTGTCAAGTAAAGCCAGAATGTCTGCTTTAACATACATTCCACAGCCAGAGAGAGAAGACTTAACATATAGGTTTCAAAGTTAGGAAGGTTTGCCACAGAGGTCGACAACAGGAAGTGATTCAAAGGGGGTTAATAGGGTTTTTCAAAGTACTGTTGTTTATTGGGTAACTTTGTCCTGCGCAAATCAAAGTTTATGTGAAGATTCACTCTAATCGAGGATTTTAATTGGATGTGTGAAAGAGGCTATCAGTAGCAACCTTCTTTTGTTATCAGCTGTTACAGTAACAGAAGGACTTGTGTGTAAAGAGTGTATAATTATTTTAGTGATCTCGTAAGTGGACTCCCTAGTTATTTGGTAGGTGGTTTGTCCTGTGATATTTTTGTTTGTTGTCAGTGGTGTAGGGGGTGTTTTCCTTGACCTATTGGGCTGGCACCCCGTCATAACCTCAAGTACAGCGTTAAACCCCAATCAAACAAACTAAACCTTGTTGTTTACTTTCAGGAGGCAGTTGATGACATTGAGAAGCATCTGGACATGCCCCCATCATGGGTTGAACCGATTCAGATCAGTCTACAAGGTGATATGGTGCTCATATAGCATGTCACTGCCATTAATCTAACTCATACAAAAAAATAAAAAATGTAGATAAAAAAAAAAAAATTTTTTTCTCTCAGAGATTGGTAGGAGAGTTGTTTATTAGATCAAAACCTTTTTGAAATGATAGATAATATATCTTTTGGAGATTTTTGTGGTTAAAATATTAGTGTATTTATTTAACAATTTCATTCAGCAAAAAAATACTGAACAAAAGGGTGCAAGTACTTTCTGTTAGCCTGCAAATGAAATAAAGAAATCGTATATATCTATAAAGATGACATCAAACGCATATCGTCATATTATTTTTATTTTTGATTTTAGATTTCCAAACGCGATGTCCAAAAGGAAAGAAAACTAAATATTACAAGAGGGCTAAATTAGAGAAGTATGCGTCCTATCTGAATCGTGACGGAATGGTGTCAAGACTATCTTCATATGATGACCAGGAATGTGAGTTACTCAGTTTGTCCACAGACATATGTCGCTTAAAGAGTGGCCCTGTAATATTTCATGTTCAAATTGTGGCAATCTGACCGTTACATTCCAAATTGCAACTTGGTCAATTATGTGAAGTTTATTTTTATGAGGGCACAATTAAAATCTCTTATCAACTCATTTTGATTTTAACATGGCACATAAAAAAACATGCAAAAAACCCCCAAAACAACTAAACATATCAGCCATTTGAAATACAGTAATTTGGTTTACTTTCCTTGTCTTTGTTTCCTATTTGATATTTATGGAACATTCCTTGTTGGTTAAGACCCAGGCTCTGTCAATTTTTATGTAGCCTTCATGTACAGGATTCAAATATAATTTTGACTTTTTCATATTTTCCTCAAATAGTGAAAAATCTGGTAATTATAAAGGAGTTTTTTGAGCACAGAGTGGATAAACTTCACACGACCTGTCATAACCACAGGACTGGCTGGGTGACAGAGTATTTCTATCCTGGAAGACCGAGGTGCCTTAAGGGTAAGAAGTATATCTATATTGTATGATATTTAAAGAGGTGTCACTATCGTAACATAGAGTCTGTACGATACTATGAGAAGGGAGCACAACACACCATCTTGGGTGTCTGTCTGTAGTAATCTGCTGTGAATAATTTTTATCGACCACTGATCTCCCCTTTGCCTGAATTGTTCAATCCAATCTAGTTTTCAAACAAATGAAGTGAATTAATTAATTTTGTCTTGTTTAAGCTTGAGAAGATGTTCTACATTGTGTCAGTCTTCTGCGCGAATATGCATTGAATGAAAGCTATATAGTTGTTGACAGTTGTATATAAAAAATATTTTGTATTGAATTTGTTTCACATAACCCCTTGTAAAAGTATTTGACAAATTACATGTATTACAACTTTTTTTACAGAGCCCTTCTGGTAGCATTATTATAAAACTAAAAATCATGGCATGAAATGCAATTATCTGAATCTCTGTTTATCACTAGTTTGCAGGTTCCTGTAAACAATCTCATTCAAAACATTCAGAAAAACTCGAGTCGACATCTACTCACCAGTATAACTTCAACTTTTGACTTTATAAGATTTGTTGTATTTATATTACAGAACACACGTATCGTTCAAGCGCCCCCATGGCTGAGAGCGATCGTACAATGTTATTTTATAACGAGGCTCGTGTTGATGGTCTCTACAAACGCCTTGAGTCACCCACTGAGATGACGGAGGAGTATAGTGACAGGGACGACTTCCTCTTTTATAAATATATTGAGTTTGGGAAACGACCTAAGAAATTTGGACCCCAAGATTCCTCTGCCAGTGCTAATGCTCGTCCAATTCTGGTGAGGCTTCTTTTTGATAGCATGAAAAAAAGACATAATACCAACTGGTCAGTTAAAATAAACTACCCTACATATATTTCTGCTTTACGGTTGTACCAGTGTTTCTGATTGTTTTCAAACTTTGAAACCTTTCCTTTGTTGTGAGGTTATTATTATTTACTTAACATTTGACAATTTAAATGCGTTTGAGGGTATATAACATTGAATGCTCAAGGTTATTGTGCTAAGAATTTTTTATTTAAGGTGTCAAATGTTGTCAACCAATTTGACACATCATAGTCATGGGTTCAGTATATACTGAAAACATTTCTTGCCATGGCTATTAAATGTTCTTTATTATCAAATTGGGACTTTTTTGTGATACAGCATGTATAGTAATATAGGATAATCTGGCACCAAAATAATTAAAACCATTTAATTTTTATGTAAAAACAAATAGAATAGAACTCATGTCTATTGATTTTGGCACAACAGCATCTCCAAGAATATTAAGAATTGTTCTCGTTGCCAGGGTTGATTCTTAACTGAACAACATAAGTTAGATTTGTATAACAAAATTTTTTAAATTTATTCAATTGTTGGATTTCTTATTTGACAGAAAATGATAACAAGGTTTCACCGAAACAAAGCTAAGCCAGCTAAGGAGGATATTGCAGAGTTAGTGTTCCTGATACTAGAAGATCGTATACAGTTGACATATCATACAGAGGAACATAGGATAGCCTCGTCCACTAGAGAATTCATCAAACCAGCTAACTGGGACGAGAAGGGGGCCACAATATCTATGAGTGCTGACATGCATACCACATTCCAGGTTTGTTTACACAGTAATACTGATCAAGGGCGCATTTTAGGAAGTGGCCTTAGCTTACTATTAAGGAAATACCATGACGACCAGTCCTGAAGCCATAGTGTTGCCATGACAGTTAAATGGTAAATGTAAGTTAAAATTGTTTTGCGGAAAGCGCACTTGTAACTGTCGATAGTCATGTTAGTGGGCAAGGGTTAGTGGCTCAATCTCACAATTCTAAGCCAATATTGAATTTTTTCCAAACAAGATGGCCCGGATGTATTAAGTCAATGTCTTGACGTAGGAAGTAGAATCGATTCTACTTTAGAATGCATCAGTATTGTTAATGATCACTTTTTTTTCATTTCAGGTTGACCCAAACAGTATTCCATACAAACAGGTAGAGCAGTATTTAACTCTGTTAGAGTTGCTGAAAGCTGAGGAGAAAGCCAAAGAGAGGGTCAGAGAATCTGAAGAAGAGGTACACATTTAATCAATATCTCGTACAGCTATAACCTGTTTGCTGAATGACCTGGCAGGATTTCTGAAAGCAAATTCTGGCTCTAAAAGAAGAATAACGTATATTTGATTAATTAGCCAATTAATGTGATAATGCATCAATGTAAAATCAAGGATTGGTATGTTCGCAATTGAGCTAGGCTTTTCAACATATATTTTGGAAGACTTCTGAGCATCAATCAGTATTCTGTTTTACATATTTTTGTTATCGGTGTAAAGAAAAGTTATTGTATAAATGCAACTATATTATTATAAATTAACATAAATGATGGTAATGCCAAAGAGTTAGATAGATACATGAATAATGAAATTGTATGAAAGTCATTCTATTTTATTGATAGGTAAGAGAGATATTGAATGACAGAACAAAGGAAGTGAATGCATCAGAATTAGAGATCTCTGTATATGATACACAACGCAATGAGAAGGCCAAGAAACATCGTAAAGAATTGGTAAGAGATTTGTAAAGTGTGTTTAGTGATGAAAGTCTATTCCATGTAAAATGTATAAAATACAGAAAGCTGAAGTTTTGCTTGTAAATTACTTTATTTAAATCACAACTTCATTAATATTGTATTAAATCATTATGATTAAATAACTTTTTTTTTTTTTACATTTTTTTTTTTGCTTTTTTTTTTGGGGGGGGG
>JARFOD010102205.1:0-16380 GCA_031763545.1 Mopalia muscosa
GGGGGGGGAGGGGACTGTATGATGCTGTCGCCGCCAGAGGGCGATTCTGACTTTATATTTTCTTTTTATAAATATGTGTTTACATCTTTTTTACATTTTACTTAGAGGGTCCTTTCCTCCTTCCATATAACAGTGGAAGGCTGTCAGTACGGCGTTAAACCTTAATGATAAGAAGGATGGACATCAGCTTTGTCGGACCACATGGAAGCTAATCTGGACCACAACATGCAATGGGATACCGTCCCACAATTAGCCATAAACCATAATTACTACAAGTAATGGAAACTTCTAGAAGCCCCAATCATTAGGAGAGACAAACCTGCGATGAAGCGGGCCCAAGGATTCCACCTACCAACAGCCTATGACAATAACATTTGATCTTACACCTCTATAGTAACAGTAGTAATGTTTAGCCAGTTATTGCTTCTCTGTATGTGTTTTGTACCTGTTTTTATAAGCTACATTGGCTTCAGAACCATAACATCCTGTGTATACTACAAAGCTTTTGGTTAAATGTTTATTATACGTCTATACTTGTTTTCACTGAATTTAAGACCTAACATATTGTACATATAACAAGCCATTTGCCATATTATATCATATCCTAGAACAATTGTATAAATATTTGATTTGTCTTATTTCACTTAACATGCTTGATAACGGTCTTAGGATCTAGACCGAAACGTCCCGTGCTAATAAATCTATAAGTAGTAATCTATAACAAAGTGTGTTGTAGCGTTGTGTGTGTTGAAGCATAAGAAGCCAGATTTGACTGTTGGGTTGAAGCTGCTGTGAAATATAATGAGATATAGGTTATCATTGGCACACCCTGAGTGTTCAAAATTGTGTTTTTCTTATATAGTAAAATATTCAACGCCACACACAAAAAATGAGACATACTAATGCCATGTAATGAAATATCACTTTTTTTTGTCATACACTTCTTGATTTAAAGTTGTGTTGTCGCCATTTCCGACCTACCTTTTGAACGTAAGTGGAAAGATCGCCAGCAATGTCGGACCTGAAGCACAAGTCAATCTCGGATGTCATCAATTCTCAGGATAAGGTTACACATGCCGATAGAGGTTATGAATACCATGCTGTCGGTCAATCAGAAGACAGTAAGTTGACAACGAATTTTTGTCCACCGCAATTTTATTTGTGTGGATGGGGCGGGAAGGAGAGAGGGGCCATCTGCATCCGTCGCTCAGACAAATGCTAAATAACTGCACCTTTGAAACATGAGATTAGGGTTTGTGATCGTCTGTTTAAAAAATGCAGAAAAACTAAGATAGCGGAAAACGCATCGAAAGTCAAAATACAGAGAAATCGCGTCGTGCACTTAGTGAGATGTGCAACGGAAAAAAAATAATTTAGTGGCCCGTCACGTTTACGTCAGGATGGCGATGTTTTTATGATAACCCTTCAAAAGCAGATAAACAATCACAGTATACCTAAGGTCGATGTTTCTTACGCAACTTTACCAAATGCCGACGAGATACATTTAAATATCCTCGACAGTATATCTGTTACACAAAATGTGTTCTTCTAAATCTACTGGTCCTTATAATATCAGCCAAAAACTTCGTTTCCATGGTAAATCAAAGTTATCTCTTTTTTGTCGTCTTTTTAACCTATCTGTGACTGGGCTTTCCCCCCAGAGATTAGAAATAGCATCTGTCACTCCTATCAATAAATCCGGAAGCAAAAATGACTACAGAAACCACAAACCTATTTCTTCACCCAGTTGCGCCAGCAAAATGTTTAAACGTAGGCCTATTGTTTTTAAGCATGTCTATAATGACGTTTCGCCCAGTGTGGTTTCCTACCGAAACATTCAACGGTCACGCAGCTTGTATACCTATACCACTATGTTGTCAGGGCACTCGACGACAAAAAAGAAGTACAGTTTGTATTCTTCGATATTTCAAAAGCTTTTAATAGAATTTGGCATGCCGTTTTATTGCACTAATTAAGAATAATAAGGAAAAAATAAGGTTTATTCAACCAGTAGAAAACAAAAAGAGGTTATTGGTGGATTTGAATATAAATGCAAGAGTTTCCCAAGGGTCAGTCATGGGCCCACTTCTGTTTTTGACATATTTCAATGATCTAACGGATAAAAAGTGTATCGAATTTGCATATGTTTGCTGATGACACATGTTTGTACAAAGCGTCGGATAATTGTATTAATGATGTCCGTTCTATAGAACAGCATCTTCTACAGCAAAAACCAGAGTGAATTCCGATAGAAGCATTGATGATCATTAGGCCTACAGGAATAACTGCTAGTGCATCAAATCACACGCTTAATAATAAATCTGATTTGAGCCATTGAGAAATCGCGCAAAACACACAGACTAATTTTGTTTAATAGAATCATTCATAATGATGCTCTTGGTATCTTTTAGAAAATCTACCCTTCCACCATCAAAACCTAATTCATACGCGGTGAGAAATTTAAATTCATTTACAACTTCTTATAGTCGCACTGAGACATTTCGCCAGTCTGTCTTCACAGCTCAAGACTGGAATAACCTTTCTGAACATATCGAACAATCCAAGTTCTTAAAAAGTGTCTCTTTGACATGTCTGACATTGTGCCTCCTCCGAGTCACTTTTATCATCGTCCCCGGTTAATTAATAGGCCTATAATTTGGAGTAGGGTACGTGCAGGCTGTATTTAATTAAATGAGCACTTGTTTTTAAATTTTGTTAATGATAGTCCAGATAGTCCGTTTCATCACTACTACTTTTATTCCACATAAGAGCATTATTCTTTTCGACATATGTTGATTTTTTGTCCACATATTTGAAATAAATGATTTTATTTTACATATGTAGAAAAGAATTTCAAATATGTGGAAAAGAGTTTCACATATGTGGAAAAGAATTTTACAAATATGAAAAAGAAGTCAACATATGTGGAAAAGAATTTTACATATGTGAAATTCTTTCAAGACGAACGCAAAGATATTGGAATATATTCCACATGCTGTGCAAGGTTAACCTCAGCAAGGCACCCTCTCAAGTCCAGACATTTCATTCATTTTCCCATTGTAGCGAGATACAACAACAACAAAACAAACCTCAGATATATATAGGTCATGGAGTACAGACTGCCAAAATAGAACACTAGCATATATTTACAGTCAATAATACAAAACTATACATTCTTTTATGAAAAATGCCAGTTAAAGTGACAAATAAAGATTGAATATTATATATGGCGACGGGTTTATTCAGTATTTTTATTATAGTCTACATCATTTTATTTTCCCGGCGAATCCTTATAAGCAGTTTTAAACAGTCACATGACTGTTTAAAAAGAGTCCTAATTAACATTTCTCTGGAGATGCTGTTTTTTCAGTTATTGACGAAATACTGATCTTACACTTTTCCTTCATTCTGTATCAAAAAAATGCAGAAAACCAAGAGAAAATAATGGCTTGTTCGAAAACCGGTGCTGTTCGAAAACCAGTGCTGTTCGAAAACGAGAGTTATCTCCCATCTCCACACTGTTCATATTAATTCCGAGGTAAGTTTATCCTGATAATTGTAAAGAAGTACGTACTGATTTGGTTACACATGTATAAAAATATAACCAGGGCATGAGTAAACGACACTCTAGCACAGTGAATTATTATATATAGCTTATTTACAGCTGTCCCCATATTAAAAGTTATTTGGGATCAACTTAACTACAAATATTTCAACTGTATATGGTCCAAAATATCTGGTGGTAGCAACATGGTTCAATTGACAACACCTCAGGTAATTGAATTAACTTGAATGCACTGGGTTGACAACATACTTATCCCGGAGGTACATGTATGAACGGGAATATTTCCTTTGACAGCTTATACTGCTAGGGGGGGTTACGAGGTTTATTCCCGATTTTCGACGACAAGACGGCAATTCACTCGCCACGAATGTAGACTGTCTTCGCGTTTGGCGTTAAACACATATCCAACAAATAAACAAAAAAACAAAGGCACACACGCACACACGCGTGCGCGCACCATCACACAGCCACAGACACAAACATGTTAGATTGTGTTTAAGTTGTACCGGTAAGTTTGATGTATTTAGACAGCATGAGTAAACTCAAAACCCGCCGAGGCAGACACTCTGTGTAAATATGCGAACGTTTCAAACATGAACCAGTAATTCCATGCGATGTATCTTCTGTTACACCATGAAAGCTTTTAAGTACACCTAAACTGGCCTGGCCATCATATGCCTTGGAACTGGGATATAATATACATACCTGATCCCAGATTGGAAGACGCGACAGATTGTCGTTGAAATTTGTTGGTAGCATAGTGAAAGTGTTACTCCATTCAACTAGACAGTAATTTAGATTTTTACTACTACAGTGAGTCCAAATGTATTTATACTCGTTTATTTTTATATTGTAGAAGATTTCCGGGACTATATTTTGAATGTGAAGTTCAAACACGGTTTCCATGGACTTGACACGAAATATTACGTCATCTCTAAGATATGTTTTCAATAACTTAAAGGAAGATGTAAATCTTGCACTTTTGTATGGCTCAGATAAATAAATGAATAACGACCAATGATGAATGGATCAGACATTTGTATTTGGTGTTTGTCCTTATCCATGGACATACAATAAACTACATCTTTGGACAGAGTACCTCGACAGTGTCGCTAGCAATATGTATTTTAGAGTATGCCTACACACGTTGCGGTACGCTATAATGTAAATATTTTTGTTTGATTATAGAAACTAGTATTCCGCAGGAGACAGAAGGCTCGAAAATGCAGGTCAAGAGGATTATGAAGACCCTGGCCGATCTAAAGACTATAATCCTATCTCTGCTGGGCCCGATAATCTTACTACCAATATTCTACAAGGTTGAGGGTGTTGTAAGTATAATTTTACTACCCTATCATTCCTTATACATGAGGTTTTGAGCGGCTGTCCAAGTGAAAAGATTGGGTTATGGAAGGTTTATAAACAGACCAATAATTGTGTTGAGGTCATACGAAATATCACACAGGTGAGAATGCACATTGCGTGCTGAGGACTTGTTCAAGGGTGCAACTTTATATTTATTTTTTTATATTTATAATTATATTTTTGTGATTCTCCGACTAGGACATTTATAAAGTATGGTGGTCATTTGGTAACTTATGGATGTAAGGAAATGATCTAAACCATTAAGGACCGTTAGTCAAGGGTAAACTTTTTACGTCCTAAAATCTTTTTTTCAAAATAGTGATAATGCAACATGTTTTTGTTTACACATATTTTTATCTTTTGTACAAAAACTTACGTGAATTTAGAAAACCCCTACGACAATATTTTAGTAGACGAAATCACAACTCCGAGAAACGACAATATACGCATGTTTCTATATTTCATTTTATTAAACCATCATCATTTCCTGATGATGGTTTAATAAACCGAAAGATAGAAACTTAACATGCGTATCTTGTCGTTTCTCGGAGTTGTGACTTTGGTCTACTATGTCAAACTATTCAGTGGGAATAACAGTATACCGTATTTTAGTTTAAATACTTATCTACAAAGACATGCAAGTTTTGACAAAAATCCCCACCATCTGAGAAAAACAATTAATTTAAAAAAAACATATTTGAGTTTTTCCTTTATAAAAACTTATATAAAATAAAATGAATCATAATATGACATTATATTTTGAATCTTGAAGTCCTCCTCTTTCTAAATATAATTGATGTTACTATAACCATCCTTTGGAAATACATGTACCCGCAAAAGCCACGATAAATATAAAGAGTCGCATTTTTTACTTCTGACTAGCGGTAGAGTCCTTCATATGGTCATTGAGTTAATTCTGTTCCAGTCTGGCAGGTGTGCCTATGGAGTCGCCATCTTAATATTGTACTGGGTATTAGAGGTTTTTCCGCTGCCGATTACCTCACTACTTCCAGTGCTCATATTTCCGGCTTTAGGGGTCTTACCGGCATCAGAGATCTGCTCCCAATATATCAAGGTAAGTTTTATTATTTCTGCAATTTTATATACATTCTTTGAAGTCTTTCTTACTGAATCAAACAAAATATCTCTGTTAACCCTGTTCCAGGCCAAATGGCCAACACCAGGACTGAGACAACTGCAATAACTAAAATTCAGTTTCAACCGTCATAACGTTGTTGCTTGGAAAGTTCAGGTCAAAATATAACTATCTTAAAACATAACACATATTTGTTGGGTTGTTTGCATCACAGATGACCAATAATATATGTGTGTCAGAGGGTCCCTGATTGGGAAATGGTGGGTGAATATGGCACTCCTTATGCATCTACGCGGACATCCATTCATATATCGCATGATGTACATATGCCTGTATGCGATATGCTTGGATGCAATAACTGTCTAAAAAGTGTAAGTGTATTAACTGCTATGATTTGAAGAAAAATATTTATTGTGGTGACATTTTATTATTTTTCTCTAATTTCAAAGTATTGATTTTTGTTTTGTGAAATACAATACTGCCGGGTGTTGTTTTGGTAAATACAATGCCATTTTCGCTTATTTCGTGGATTACAATGCTGTTAAGTTATGAAATGCATTATTTATTTTTTTGTTTAGCGGGAATGAAAATAATGCTTATTTCTTTGCAGGACCCGTCCATCACTGTAATCTGTATATTTGGGATAGTGGCCGTAGTTGAGAAATATGGCCTTCATAAACGGGCAGCTCTCGGTATACTCATGTTATTTGGAACAAAACCACACTGGTGAGTAACACATATGTTATGTGCCAAAGTAAATAAAAAAAAAGGGGGTATCACCAAATAAAAACAGTATGAAAGAATTCTTCCAAGAAACAATTTATTGTGTCTTTGTGGAATGGAACATTGACAGTGATTTCATTATTTTGAGATAACACTTTCTTGGTCGTTCCTCAGCGAAAATTTGTTTTATATTGCAATAAAATTAAACAAGTTAGCATTTGATAACATGTCAGACCACAGTCAAAATTGGGCTTTTAAATGTGGAGATGTTTCTTCCCGCGAAAGAAACACTACTGTAGAGTAACTGTGTCAGTAGAGGTGCTACAATGGTTCGTCTACAAGCGCATGAACAGTGGCTCATGTGGAATAACGGGGTTTGAAGCTTGTCCTTCAATAAATAGAAAACTGGTAATACGTCGGTTCTTATTACTAACAAAACTTCATCTATGATTGATAACATTTGTAAACACTAATTACTAAAAAAAATCCCCAGGTACATGTATGAATGGTAACATTTGTAAACACATACCGAATTCAAAGTATGCTACTTGCACAAAATATATTTATCTTGACGTGTATTTTTCGGCTGTATTTTGCCACCGTCAACGGTAAACCGGGAACGGCTGACAGTAAAATCTGAATGTTCATTCCTAATGACTTATTCGTTCCTCGTAGTAGCAATCGTTGTTTGTTATGAGTAATACAAATGAAGCTATAATTCAATGATGTTCAAGACCCGAAAAGATTTATGATCAACGATAACAGGTGAGTTACATAAATACGTATTCCTTGTTTAGGTTGATATTAGGCATGCTGGCAACCACGGCTCTCCTATCAATGTTCATCACAGCCGGGGTGGCTGTTTTAATGCTTCCAATCGTTCGCAGCTTGATAGACAAACTGCGCTTTGTGGATCATGTAGAAGGTAAATATCAGTATTAATTGACATTTACTTTACTTGGCACATATTAATTATTACTGAATTTTTGCAATACTGACGTTTATAAAATATTGGAATTATAATGCGATTGGTTTCTGTTCGATTGACTGGTGTTTGACGAAGGCGCTATATTTGTTGTATTGATTATTTTACTTGTACGACGACGGATTGTCCCATCTTACACTGTTTTGCCTGCACGACAGAAAACCGGAATCATATACCATAAGTTTGAGAAAGTGAGACGGTGACAACTGGGATGCAACCACACCTGCCATCTAGCTAAGGGCAGTTTGTTTGAAGAGTAGCAGTGCTGTTTTAATTAACACTGTAGGAATTATCTTTCAAACAATATGGAAACGCTTTACATCTTGCATGGTTGGGCTAGTGTCAGTTATTGTTGGAATACACCGCCGCCATATAAGCGAAATACCCTTATATGCATCACACATCAATCAATCAATCAATCAATTAATCAAGCACCCCCGAATTATCTTGACGGCTCTGGTCGTGAGTGAAAATTTAAGCCCATGATTTATTCTGTTTTATTTCCAAAAATAAATATGCCTTCAAAAGAGGATGAATCAATCACTGAAAAAAGGGTTATAGCGATTTGTATGACGAATTAAGAACCAAAACAAATAGCTTAAACAAGCAGGGCTTGGCTAGGACCTGGACTTGGCTACTCTTGAAATGTCCCCAAAACTTGATTATTTTTTGTTTTGCTACGGATTTGTATCATGCCACTATTTTTTTTCAGACATTGAATTAAACGTCCAGCCTGACAAGGCGAGCATAGATTCAGACGACGAAATTAGGCTGGAGGAAACAAGGTATCAGTCGACTTTTTCTTTTCTGCAACTGAATCAAATAGTTTGAATTTCACTAATCAAAATTTAATTGATTACAGAGAAGGCCTTTTTGTATTGCTGTACTACTGTGGAGAACACAGGTACGCAATCCCAGTGTATAACACACCCAGTTTAATCTGTTGATTCCCTGATTGACCATTTATTCAAAGACCAATTGCAATCCTCTGTTTGTTCCAGCAGTGCTGCCCATGAAGACGAAATTAACCGGTTATACAAAGCCTTGGCTCTCTGCATCGCCTACGGAACATCGCTTGGTTCCACGGCTACGCTGACTGGCGCCCCGGACAACTTCATCATGGTCGAGCTAACCTCCCAGTAGGAACACGACCACTTACTGTTTTGATAGTCTTACAGCTCAAGTTGCCATATATAATTCTCATAGGCTATTAAACGTATTAGTAACCAGTCTATCGTGGAATAAACAATACGGGGCAGTACAATAGAAGGTGTCCCCTCTGTGGGGGGCTCTTCTTATATATCATCAAAGGAAAGTCTGATTGCTCCGGATGTCTTTGCTATAACTTTAAAATAGAGAATGATGAAGTTGCCTTGACCGTGATTGAAGCAGGGCAAATACTCCAACCTTTTTGATATAGATATTTGTGCAGTACACACTTGGTAGGTGTACAAATGAAACAATGTAGTCCTATGATAATAAGTACGAGAATTATTGTTGACATACACAAACAAATAATTAACACATATGGTTGAGAAACCTATCCTAAATGCTCTGTAAAACCTATATGGTAAACCATAAGGCGGAAAAGATTACAAAAAGGTTACGGACTCGTTGACAATCTAATTCAATAATTTTGTTCAATTTGTTTTTGGTAATGCTTTTGCAAGATGTCTGTGAATCTGTTTATAGTTCTGCATATTGATCAGATATTTTTCTGCTCATTTTAGCAGCAAGCTATACGTTTGTTTCTATTAACTGTTTCGGTCTCACAGATTTTATCGCCAGTATGGTCTCGAGTCTCCGGTGACCTTCATCAGCTGGATGGTCTTCACGCTGCCGGTGGCTGTTGTTGTGGTAATACTCGGTTGGATTTGGTTCGTCATACTTTTCCTTCATGGGAAGTGAGTGTTCTTTTATATCTATTGTCCTTTGGTGTTCGTTTTTTTTACATTTAAAATTGTTGTACTAAGTCTTGAAACAAAGAAGCTTGACCAAGAACAAATTTTATATTTGTGTTTTTGTTTAATTGGTGTTAAAACAAGTACCCAAGGCTGTCAAACTCATATGAACTTGTGTCAAAGATCGCCGAGATAATAATTGAACCTGAAAGGGGATGAAAGTATATAAAAAAAGATAAAGTGAACTAGATCAGATATGCCGTAATTATCAGTTATGAACAATTATGTCCTAATTGTTTGGGATTTCAAAACCGCGTTATGGCTAATTTGGTCACTCAATTATGGTTCAAGTCACATGCAAAAATGTTGCTTTTTCACAAATATATGCTAAGTGTCTATTATTAGTAGGTGATTGTATACATTTATGTTTTTTGTCACTACATATCAATGTAAAGATCCACGATCTTAGACCCAACACACTAGAGACAAGATTTGCTCATTTATATGGCTCACACACCCAGCCTTGGATAGGTAGGCCTAATACTCTGCGATAGCTGCACATACGATTATAAAAGACACACGAGATACTGATGAATTTCTTTGGGCACATTAAACTTTTCAAAAGTAATAGGACTCACAGCCGACAAGACTGAGCTATTACAAGAGATCCACTGTGACTCCAGCTGGAAATGAGCTCAAATATCGCCAATATGTGGATTTCTCATACTGACAACTTAACAAAAACAAAGATCTTCAAAAAAGAACCCTTTGGATGCATTCAAATGATTTAGCATATCCTTTTTGTTGGTGATGTAAAAGCAGCAATGGCGCCAAAGTGTTCCAGTATTCAACATGGCTACAGTTCTAAGAAGCAACCGCTTGGGGTTCATCTCAATCTTTTCACCAACAAAACAAACCCATCTGGCAAATTCATAGGTCGTCCAAAGTCAACAGAAAGTAGGCAACTAACTGTCGCGCACACAGTTTTAGTAAATGATCACTTTAAAAACAAATACTAAAATAATACCGCTTCTGAATCACACATAGGACAAATATTATCTGTCTATGTAATTATCATTTTAAACAGACCATTGTTCATATTTGCCTTACCACAGAGGCCTGTTTAGACGGGCAACAGCTACAGACGCCATGAAGAAAGCTGAACTAAGAGTTAAAGAACACATAAGAGCCGAGTACAAGAGTATGGGACCATGGAGGCAAAGTGTTAACTCATTTATTCCTGATATGGTACTTTATCCATAAAATGTTGATCTAGTTCTGTTTATATTCCATTCTAAGCCCGAATTAACCAAGTTTTTAAGGCACTGGTGGTGTCTTCAGACATAGAGTAATGTGACGCATCTGTTTTAATCTGTAAATCATATATGATCTGGAAACACGAAAGGCTGTTTTATTCGCCAGTTTTGTTGAAGGCGAAATAGCTTCATGTACACTCTGAAAAAGCACTAATCGTCAGCCTAAAACACTAATAGTTCTTATTTTAGCGATCAATGACGAAGGCATAAACAATAGATATGATTTACCCATCCGGACAATGTAATGAAAATAGTCTCTCGTTTGAGAATCGCCTCCCATAAACTTACCAATTAAGCAGTGATAATTAAAAGCTGGGCAATTCATGTTCACCCTAAAAAAATATTCCTTTTTTGTCTGTTCGAATTATGATTCATTGTTAATTACACACTCTGGAGGGTCATTCAGGATTCTTCTGGGACGTTTCGTTGTTTAACCATGTTTCTATTAGTACACGGCTGCGTTCTATTGGTACTTTCCAGTAGTTCCAACGGTTTGGGTGGGTCTCTCCAGTGGTTACACTTGTGAAATCACCGGTTTCTGAGGGATCACTGCAGTGGCTAAACCAGTTCCTCTTTCATCCTTCCATTGGATTTTCTGCTTTCTGTTCGGTCCATCCAGTGGTTACACGGTTTTTGTTGGGTCCCTCCGCTATTTACACTGGTTTCTGCTGGGTCCAGTAGTAACTTCGGTTTCTGCTGGATTCGTCCAATGGAATCCCTGGTTTCTGTTGGGTCCCCCCATGGGAAACTCCGGTTTCTGTTGGGTCCATCCGGTGGAATCCAAGGTTTCTGTTGGATCAGTCCAGTGGTATCACCGGTTTTTGCTGGAGACCTACATTGGTCACACCAAGTTTTGTTGGATCCTACATTAGGAACATCGGTTTCTGTGGATCCCTCCAGTGGTTACAACAGTTGCAGTTGTGTTCACCCAGTGGTTACACCGGTTTCCGTTAGATCCCTCCAGTGGAATTCCAGGTTTCTGTTGGGTCCCTGCAGTAGATACACCGGTTTGTGTTGGGTCCATCCAATGGTAACACCTGTTTCTGTTGGATCCGTCCAGTGGTAACACCTGTTTCTGTTGGATCCCTACAGTGGTTACACAAATTTTTGTTGAATCACTATAGGAGAAACATCGGTTTCTGTTGGGTTCTCTAACTGGTTACACCGGTTTGTGTTGGGTCCATCCAGTGTTAACTCCAGGTTTGTTGAATCCGTCCAGTGGTAACACCGGTAATTGTTGGATCCCTACAGTGGTGACACCAATTATTGTTGAATCACTACAGTAGTAACATCGGTTTCTGTTGGATCCATCCTCTAGATACAAGAGTTAAGTCACTCTAGCGGTCGCACAGGCTTAGATAGAACACTCCTGCAGTAAGTAACACGGGTAAAGAGCATCACCCTTGTGCCAAGGTTATTCCTATAGATCTAGTGAATGACTTTGCTTAAAAACAGACGTGTGTATGAACATGGCCAGAACGTTGTCAGAATGGAGATATAATTATTGATAACCAGCATCGATGTGCTTACTTTAAATTCTATTTTCAGTTATCCGCAACTTATGTCGGTGGGATTTCTGGCTATGCTAATTGTTTTCTTTATAACCCAAGATCTTTACTTTGTTCCTGGATGGAATTCTCTTTTCAAAATCGGGTACGTGATTATTTCGTTAAAGGTACGTGAAAAAATTAATCTACAGGTCGTAGTCAGTAGCCTGATTTATGAATGACAGCTGTCATTATTGTTCTTCATATATAGTTTTTCACCAAAATATTCAACAAATATGCTTACACAAAATAGTTCCCACCCACGTTCATTCTACGGCAGTTGTTATGAGCAAAATAACATTTAACATGGCGTTGAATCCAAACTATTCCAGACCAAAAGTATAATTATTGGGCTGTACTATTCCTTGGCGCACAACATTCATTTGAATGGAGCCGCCAAAATTTCTCAATTATGTATGTATGTATGTATGTATGTACTATTCCTTTTTAACCTTGACCATTTTACCATTTTTATTTCGATTCATCTCAGTACTCGGGCTAAATGCAGCTTATTGTAAGTGTAACAATGCTATCTTTACTTTCCAATTTGATCAACATATTATGGTTGTTTACGCGTCAATTATTATTGGAATACAGCTCCGTCACTTAAGTGAAATACCCTTGAGCACAGGTTAAATCACCAATCAATTAAACAATCACTCTAGCCAAGCATAATATGCTTCCACCATAATCATTCTTCTTCACCTAACACTGGAAGAAATTTTTGTTCCGATCCAATTCAATTTTCCATTATTGTCTTACAGGAAAACTATCGTATTGCTAAATCTTTAGTGTTGCCTATCTGGAATCAGTTATACAGTTAAGTAGCCATTTTGTTCACAACTTCTGTCTTGCCTAAATTTACATAAGATCTCCTGTATTAGTGATAAATTGTTGAAATAAATATATCAATGTTTTGTGCAGATATGTGGGAGCTTCCGGACCAGCTGCTCTGTTAGTGGCATTCCTGTTCATCATACCGGCGAAATCTCTTGCACAGCTTCTTTATGGAAACTGAGTTTATGCTGTTTTATATTTAATATAAAAGACAAGTTAGTTAATCAAAACACCATACTTTTCATAAAATTTTTAAACCTGGCCAGTTTGATTATTCGAAATGTGAAGACAAATAACATAATATCCGTGTTATTTTAATATGTTTCCCCTTTTATACTTTATTTTCCTTTAAAAATAATAAACAACATCTAGAGACAGTCACATAGATAAATTTGTTAACTAAAGAATAAGTTACGTCCGATGATAAAGGATACAAGGCATTGCGAGGACGGGGGCAGGCGGGGAGGTGGGGGTAATGTAGATAACAACCGAGACATGATGGGTCATGTTTATAACGGCTGTGGATAGTTCCCAAAGGTTTTGCCACTTTATACGCACGCCGTATCAATACATCACACCGCTGTACCCGTAGGATCCCCAAACCCTTCGCTTTTTTGCGAGCAAAATAGGCAAATTAAGATATCTTCGGACAAAATATCAGACCAAAACGTCAATATGTAGAACTGCTATTTTTTTCTTGTCTCCAACCTGATTATATATAAACGAGCAACAATTACGTATTTTCAACTGTATTTCTGCAAAACCTTAATATATCTGGAAGGTGATCATAGACGTAGGGACCCTGCACTGTTTTTTTCGAGCGAAATTCGGGCAAATTAAAATATTTTCTGGGCAAATAACATTCATTTTCTCCAACCTTACTACATACAAACCAGAAACAAGTATTAATTTTAAACTTTAATTACGTGAAGCCGTTAGACCATACGCAATTGTTTTTAGACGAAAGATATATAAACTGCAACAATTATGTGTTTTCAACTGTAATTATGTGAAGCCGTAACATGACTGGAATGTAATCACAGGGCCCCCAGTGACCTAGCGTTATTTTTATCGGCAGAATTCTATGACAATTTGATTATTTGAGATTTATTGCCGGCAAAACATTACAAACAAACGTGACACCAATGCATAGAACTGTAACTGTTTACTATGTATCGGCATAAATACGGTTTGAATTATCGTGGACCATGAAAAGTAGTAGAGACGATGAGGAGATGATCAAGAAATTCTACAGTCAGTGCGTGTATCTGGAATCTGTTCTTGTTCACACCAGATTTACCTTATAAAGTTTCTTTCATGTTTTGCATTTGTGGTGAAGTACTTCGTGCCATTCCTGCAACATGTTGTTCGTTATAATGATTATTTGGATGTTTTAATAAACCTACAGGCATATTGGGATAAGAAAAAAGACAATAGCCATGACTTATATTTGATTGCGTCTTTACTTGTAATGTTATCGATATAAAGGTGTTTTTTCCCCAAACTTCATAGAAAAATAATTTGAATAGGAACAGCTAAATAACACAATTTGATGATGTTATTCACCGTCACCACAGCTCATAAAGACATCTTAATGAAAAACGTTTAAAATAACTGTCTGATTTGAGCTACCGGAACGTCTTGTTGGTCTGTAATTTGGATAACTCCGTCTGTAGTCTTTTGAAAAATCGTTATTTCAAATAAACGAAAATAATGATATTACAGAAGATTCTCCAGAAGATTCTCCAGAAGATTCTCGATTCGCCCCTTTGTTAACGTGGCCTGATGTTGAGAGATCCATGCCTTGGGGGATTATATTGCTTGTAGGAGCAGTATTCTCTTTGGTTCGCGCCTCACAGGTAAGTTAATTGGATGTTTGAGTGGCCAGTTCACTGAATGTACTGAATGTACTGTCAATGTTATCAGCATGATATACATAAAATACAGGTTGATGGGTAATGCCTCCATTTAGATTATAGCTTTAGCAGCTATTTTTTTCTCCCACACAAAGGCCGCTAGGTTTGTTCTGTAAAAGCCGGTCATGCAAACCTATTTAACCACTGGTAATGTTAAGCTTAATAAGATATTTAATTAATTTATTAAAAGGAGTGCAAATAACCAAAAAAGAGAACCCAGGCGAGTTCTCAACTCTACGATCGTCTGTTTAGGCACATCATATTCAGTTATATGTAGCAAAAGATGTACGAGTTGTATTTAAGTATTTGTAATTCCTAGACAGTAAAAAAAAGGTTTAATGCAAGGTGGACATTTATCTCCAATCGTTCACTCTATCTTTAAATGATTTAGAAAAGTTTTTTATTGCAAAAAGTCCTAGAGATATCCATTTAAATAATAGGAATCAAACTGTTAAGCAGGGAAGCTGTTCTGTAATATTAAATGCTGTAATAATATATGTTGATGACAAAACTCTATCAAAATATTTATCTGTACATAACTGCCTGCTTTGAAAGTTCAATAATACTATATTTAAAAAGCCTCTGCGTTAAAAAATGTGTATACTCATTTTGCGAACAAAAACGTCAATTCCTCTTTTTAAATAAACTAATTAACGGCTATGTTAATTCGATTGTAAGTGCAAAACTATATGTCTTTGAAAATATGCAATACAAACAATACAAGTTTAAGTAGAAAATCAGCAGTCCTTGTCTTTTAATTTCAGGTTTCTGGGTTGACGCAATTAGTTGGAACGTATTTTGAAAATTGTGTCACCCTAGAGCCATGGTTACTTACACTGGTGATAACATCAGTTACGACCTTCCTGACAGAGTTTGTAAGCTACTCAGCAACAATAACCCTGCTGCTGCCTATATGTGGACAAGTGGTGAGCTCATATTATTATATACTTATCATTTAAATTGTCGGGAGATTTAACAAAAACGCTCGTAATATTTGTTTGCTTGTTTGATTGGGGTTTAACGTCGTACTCAATGCTTTATTTCACTTATATGATGTTTGTTTGTTTGTTTGATTGGTGTTTAACGTCGTACTCAAGGGTATTTCACTTATATGACGACGGACACAAAT
>JARFOD010102216.1:0-16380 GCA_031763545.1 Mopalia muscosa
TTTTTTCTCCCCCCCCCCCCCCCCCCCCCCCCAAAAAAAACAAAAAAACAACAACTAATAATGAACTATATGCCTTACTGCAATATATGTACATCCGAAACGATTTCATAATGGTATACAGTTACTTACACGGATTGATATATTTGTATTATCATACTATAGTTGGAAATTATAGTATATACTCGATTATATTTGTGTTACTTTAGAATTTCAGTTACAGTGAAAAAAGTCTATTACGTACACAATATCGGCTTTATGGAGAAACACTCCTTGTAGCTAACTCTCCAAATCGTCTCGTTTGAACAACACATTTGCTTGTTTATTAGTACAAAGAAGCTTTCAGTGTATACAGTTTCTTTTCAGACCGCAACACTCGCGTCCCATTTACTTTACGTCAAATCTATAAACACTGTTCTAGTAATCTAACACTGTTGATATCCTTATACATATATATACAATGTCGTGACCAGCATTTCTCTATTTTCAGAGTATCCTAAATATTACAGGGAAAAGACTGTTTTTAGCATATCCCTAATTTATTCGATAGACTGTGAATTGTTAGAGTCTTGATTATGTCCTGTCACATTGCATCATCTAGGCATTACGTGGTTAAAAATAACGCTAAGTGTTAAATCATAAACAAAATAACGTCGTAACACGCCGAATACATGGCAATGGCTCCGGGGCGATTGACTCCTGTGATGTTTGTATTGGCGACATATGCCCTGTCGGCAATTGCGTGCACCGCGAGGACAATTAATCCGACGACACTTGCTGCCAACATGTTTGCTCCCGTCACAATTTATTTCGCTGTATTTTTTGACTATCTGTTCATCTGGTTAACCATCATTCTAACAGGGTTTTTTTATTAGTGTGTGCGCATATGTGCGTGTGTGTTGGAATTGCACCATTTAACACTTTATTTTGTGTAGCATAAAATATCGTTTAGATCTAACCACAAATGTAATAGAGGACACATAACCCAGTTTGCGCTGAATCACGAGAAACGAATGTAATGTACCGATTTCATTACCCATCTCCAACCGGTCATTAATTCGTTACTTATTACATACTGATTTCACATTCTAGGCCCATAAAATATAGTTAAGAAATTGGGATGTTCATTAACTACGCTCAGCTAAAACGACCCAGTGCTAAATATATTGCTTCAAGTGTCGTATGCAGTGTGGGGCCATGGTTCCCCATTGCCAAAAAAGCTTAAATTGCTTTTCAGAACTTCCGAACTGTTAAAGCTTCCGCCCATTCCCTTATAGCCTTTTCGGCTGGGAATGTCGATCGCCTTGTACCACCCTGGATCGTCTCCGGCGTATGGTTCTGGGAAGTGAGCTTAGTTCAATTTTGCGTATAGAATATTCACCGAAAAACATCTTCTTTTCTGGCCGTCATGTCGAACCAAAAACATGAGTACGCCACAAAGAAGAGGATATTTTTTAACAGAGAGTACAGGCTATACAACCTGTAGTTTACAGTGGGAGTGTCAGATCAAAATAATGTCAACATTATAATAAACGTTAACGAAGATTACCCTTTGTTCAACTGTAGATAAGGGCAGTTTGTTTGGAATGTAGCTTTGCGTAAGAGAAAGATGACCTGGTCAACTTTGACAAAACAACTCACAGTATATATATTACGACATATCAGTGAAATGCCGTTAAGCACAGTTTAACACACAAATCAACCAATCTTACAGCCACGCTCATATATCTATTTTGCTTGCCAGACGTTGCCGCAGAACGTCCCGATCCTATTTGAACGCAGCATTTACAAAGACTAAACGCTAACCCGTTATCTACCCTTCACGGGTTACATTACTATTGGCGGTAACGTTCGTTCAAGGATACTTACTCCCTAGTTTTATGTAGAGAGTAATATTGGGCTTGCATCATCAAATTTATGAGAATTGTTTAGTATTCTTTTTTGTGTGAAAGAGGTTTGTAATTCTTTGGAAACTTAAAGAGCTCTGACCAGTGTGGTTCAAACTTAAGTACGATTGGTGGATCTCATTTCTGACAGTAAATCATCGCAATCACCGTACTAAGGAAATAATCTTCACATAATGGTCACTCAATTACCAGCCATTTACCAAAACACTTAACTCTAATTTAATCCAAACTATTTTTAATCTCAACGCTTTCTTCTTTCAGCGTTCAAGCTTGGCGGCCTCACACAGCACGACGATTCCTTTTTGGATGACCTTACAAATTTCCCGCATGCCCTGGACGTAACAATATCGCATAACAACAGGCAGATTTTGCTTGAGCTAGAAAAAAATCCATATTTAGACATTAACGTCCCGGGAGTGGCCATTAATAAGGATGGTCATGGAGAACATATATTCACAACAAATGTTAAGGTAAGAAAAGCTTTCTTTACTTGTACAAACTTGTAAAGGAACAATCCTAAAGTAACAGTTTTCTGTCCAGTCAGTAAGTTTAAGCCATGTCAAGGTGCCCTTTTCCAGGGAGAGGGGCAGAAAGACTAGCTTTCGCCCACCTGCTGTATTTAAATTTCGTCTGAGGTGGGTAGCTCAACAATAACCCTGGGCTTGATTTCGTATAGTCACACATTAGACTTGATTTCGCCCACGTGCTGTATTTAATTTTTGGCTGGTGTGGGTAGGCCAAAGATAACCCTGGGGCTTGAATTCGTAGCGTCACAAATAAGATTATCTTTCGCCCACCTGCTGTATTTCAATTTCGTCCGGGTGGGTAGGTCAAAGATAACTCTGGACTTGATTTTGTAGCGTCA
This sequence comes from Mopalia muscosa, assembly GCA_031763545.1. Classification (NCBI taxonomy): domain Eukaryota; kingdom Metazoa; phylum Mollusca; class Polyplacophora; order Chitonida; family Mopaliidae; genus Mopalia; species Mopalia muscosa. Next base: position 2,770 of record JARFOD010102216.1, read on the forward strand.
CAAATAAGACTTGATTTCGCCCACCTGCTGTATTTAAATTTCGTCTGGGGTGGGTAGGTCAAAGATAACCCTGGGGCTTGAATTCGTAGCGTCCCAAATAATATTATCTTTCGCCACCTGAGTGTATTTCAATTTCGTCTAGGGTGGGTAGGTCAATGATAACCCTGGGCTTGATTTCGTAGCGTCGCAAATAAGACTAGCTTTCGCCCGCGTAATATATCGGGAAAATTTGAGTCATTATTGGGTTGTTCTAAAGATCAACAAAGGCTCCATTTCGAAATGTCATAACAATGACTAGCTTTCGCCCACTTGGTTCTAATTGCGCTTGGGGTTGATTGTTTAAACCATTAAACAAGACTTTTCGTAGCGTCATAAACTCCATTTTAACGTGACATTGTCAGCAACGTAATAAACCTCCGAATAACCGGGTATGTAACCGGGTTGCTGTTTTACATTTCATTTTAATTACATTCGAATACAAGGATATCGTCTTCAAGGCGGATATGGTTCGTTTTGATGAAACCAAACGAAATCATAAATGTATTGGTTAGACTTAAGGTTAGGTTTAAAGACAATGGAGATGGCTCCTGTGTCTCTGGATATCTCCCATGTGTCCGGGCTGAGCTCTCTGACTTTACTGAAATACGTACACATGTCCTAACCTATTAAAGAGAATTAAAGCACATAGAAGCTATGCTCTAAATCGTTGTCATTCATGATCAAGATGACATATGTCTAATATGTACGTGATCTATGTAACGTAGACATTATATTGCCGCTTGGGGCATGTTTGAACCTTGATAATGTTAAAGGGGGTGAATAAGTGACACTAGGGAAATACGGTTCACCTTATTACTTACATTATAAGGTAGATTATTTGTATAATAGAGTGTATTAAATATAAAACTTCATTAAATTAAGCTATAGGTTAATTACGGTGTTGTTTTCGCGTTTCCAAACAATATCTAAAGTTTTCGATAGTGGAATAATTAAAACTGTCTCGATCCGGGAAAATGAGTCGATTTTTTTGTTTTTTAAAATAATCAATGAATGCCTTATATCAAATAAAATATTTTCACAATATCACAGATATCATATTTATTTCAATATTTCTGTCCGTATTCTGGTTGAGCCGAAGAAAACCAGGAAAGAGAGGAAGCAGTCATTGTTTCAATGGTTATGAGTGGGAAACGAGAAATCCTATAAAACTAGGACAATGATATTTGTTTTTTAATTGGAAGGGATTTTTTTTTTTTTTTTTTTTTTTTGTGTTAAACAATTATTGGGCGTATTGGCAAGTTTTCAAAATAGGAGGAATCGTTGATGTTTTGTGATCATACAAATTTTATACACCTTGTCTATGTCAACTCAATATTCTGCTATGTGTTGAATATTTCGAGGGGCGCATTTTCTCTAATTGTGACCTATAGCGGGGGATGGACAATGTCATTGACGGCCTTTGTCCGTCTGTCGAGAAAAAATCTGGAATGTACAAATAGGTTGCGACATCATATGTTTCCGTATTTTTCAACATTTTTATCGCAGTTTTGTGTTGGGTCTTCTTTTCTTTTCTTTGTTTTTACATCATGCCAGTCGCCACACAATTGAACGGCACCATAGCTAACAATGAACATTTGCCTTTGTTCTCATTGTCTAACCATCTATTCTCAGTCAATAATGCTTCTCGTTGGATATATATACACTTCCCCTTTATGTAAATTTTTATCCAACCACTCGGATTATCGGATTAAAGCATTTTAAACAAATATTATTACTGGATCAGGAAGTAGTACAGTAACAATGCATAAAACAGAGTAGACATTTTGCTTGTAGATAACATTGTTCACTTCAGGCGTAAATTACTACAATTTGCCTGGTAATTCTATTCAGCCTCAAGGGAGGAGAACAAAGGGAACTCATTTACACGCTGTTGCCATTGTTGACGTGACACTAATGATGACAGGTCATACCCGTTTCATTGTCTATGTGTTAGATTATCCCTGCTCTAGTGCCAACTCCGGAAATGTCATTATTGCCATTTCTCCCTCTGGTACGTCCCTCAATTAAGACTAGACAATTGATAACCGATTATTATCAACAATAGTAAATTATTTCTTTTTTTTTTTTTTGCTATTAACCTTCGGCTTGCTTGAGGCATAATGTATATTTTAAGATAAACAATTGTTGCTTGTAATTGTCCTTTAATCATTAAGATAATGTCTCCTAGCCTGTGTCATATGGCCCACTTAAACTATAGGTTAACTTAAATTAAGCCTTATCTTAATGTGCATAGGATGAATGTCGTGTATTAATTATAATAGTTGGTAATTGTTATGTAATGTGGTCTCACACTCATTATCACTATTTTATTCTTTCCTTTTTACGTTTTATATCAATGTATGATATGCAACCTTTTTCGGGGCTGCTGTTGCTGTTGGGAAACAAATGCAAATAACTACAATGGCCGACGTGTCACGTGGCCAGCCGAAAATGTGTTACTATATCGCATTTGAAATCTCCTTATTCAGTCGACATAAGGGTGTCAGTCAACATAATTGAGACCGCATCTACACTGAAACGTCACTATTCCGAAACACAGCATTTATCCGTTTTCACATATATTCTGTAAGGTGGAGAAAAAAAATTTGATGCAAAATTGCCCTATATATTTTTAACGCAAATGCGACTAATGTCGTGATATCACTAATACGTTACTGTTTGCATTTCAGTGGGAAAAAATTACGGTTTTCCCTTGTATTTTGTGACCTTATGCATGATAGTTATGCACTAACAGATATTTTTTCGATCCTTTTTCAAAGAAGTTCGTGCTAAGTTGTTGTTAAAGCATTTTAACTTATTATAAGTCTTTTGGTTATCCTGTACGAACCGTGTCGAACAAGTCTGTTAAGAAATATGAAACTTATCTTTCCGTGCTTTAATGCACTTTATCTTGCGCACATTCACAACATGATCATAAAAACAATTTCCAACATGAATCCTGCTAGAATTAAAGTTTTAATTTCTTTGCTGCTTTGTGGCCAACGTTAGAAGGGTCTGGGTACGCTCGAAAGCCTAAGGGTTATGGGCTTTAAAAGGGACATGGCATCTCCGAAAATGCTCACAAGAAAGAGGCCGGAACGAAACTTATTTATTTATTTTTTTTTTTTATTTTTGTTTTATGACAATAACATTCATGGATGATACCCTTGGGACACATGTCACACTGTAGAGCTAATATCATGCAGCAGCATACACGGAATCTAATTGTGTTTCCTAAAACACTAAACATCATCACCTGGACGCAACACCTTCCTCATTGTGTAACACCCTGGTAAAATAATACTTAAGTCTTAAATCTTATGACTAACATTCCAGGCTACAAAGTAAACATCCAACATGAACATTTTGGACAGGAATGCACTCATTGTAAATACCGACCTGATCCGTAGTTCAAGCTTATAATTCTTGTATCATCGCATGGGCGTTGCTATCTGAAAATGAAGCTTTCATTAAAGCCACTTTAATTCACTTCTAATGCTGGCGTGGGATGTAGGTATTGCCGTTCTGACAGCATGTGCGCAAGCCGCTGCTACAGGAAATCCATATAGTACAGCATTATTCGAATGTAGAGAGATCAAAATGTACATTTGGGCAATTTGATCTTTCTGTTCGTGCCGCATCGAACCATTGAAGTATGTTAAGCAATACAACTGAAACCTTAAGAGATAGGCCTAGAGGTAAATGAAATACAGTATATTTAAATATATATATATATATAGATATATATGTGTGTGTGTGTGTGTGTGTGTGTATATATATGACAAAATGTTCTTTCTCTCCTATAAAAAATGTATAGATTGTAAATCTAAGTTACACGTTTTATTTGACTCTCCATCATATTTAGTCTATTCCTGTAGAGTTCTATGGCGAACGCAATGCTGTTTCATATGTGTAGTCTTTGTACCTACTATGAGTGACCCAAACACGCGTTCACGATTTCAGCTTTGTGCCTTCGTTTCCATCAAGAGTGTTTGGTTGAGGTAGTGGAAGTTTTGCAATCGGAAGCCCTCGAACGTCATGCGTCGTCATAATGACATGCAGTATTTCAGGTCAACTGATAAGCGTCCTTGGTGTTTTGTAATGACAGCTCAGTTCTCCTTTGTTTTAGGTTCAGAACGTTATCTTCTCCTAAATTTCAATTGATGTAAACAGATTTTTGATTGGCTGCTTGTTTCTGCAATAGTCCATTTCGATTTTTGCCAGGCTTTTGTCTCGATTTGCAACAAGGTATAGTAATGTGGAAGTCTCGTCTTACACATTTTGATGTTTACAATGGGAAGATGACTGATGAGGGTACCAAAGAGATAATCTTGCGATGTAAGCCGCTTTGGACTTTTCTGGAAGCAAACGATAGCCACCTGCTGAAATACTACGTTGTACAGAGCTTGTGACTCATATACCTCTAAAGTTCATTCAGAAATTAAAATAAAGCCTTTTTAATTCGACACGATCTCAACATACACTATAACATTTAATGTGTCACGCTCTTTAAGCATGAATTTGAATTGGGTCAGTTATATAAGAATTTGAGGCTGATTTATGAAGACATACTGGCTTGACTTTTCCACTGGTTTATTAATTCTTTTTCGCTTTCCACATGGCCCAATTAAATATGGGTGTTACTTATTGACACGCGATTTCTACGGTGTTTGTTATGATCAGATTCATTTCACAGTCACGCTGTGGCTAGTTAATCAAGGAGTTTGAATTGGCTAAGACTAGTGATACAATAAGATCAAGTGAAATGCTGTTTGTTGTCTATTCAATACTAATTCCATGGGATTTATTAGCTACTTCTTCATTATTAAACTCTGTTAAATTTGGAACCATTTGACGTTAATTGTATGGCGCATCTTTAACCAGCCCACTTTCTCGGGGGGAACAGCACTGCATGCATTATCAAGAGAAATATATCCATAAGCGAGTGGTTTATAAGTCCCATTAACTTCTCGCGAATAATATCCAAAGATTATCCCGAGCGTTATTGAGTGTCTTCTGGGGGCACGTGGTCTCTGTGATTTTTGTGGTTTATGTATGAGTATACGCGGTGCACTATAGCTTTTGTTAAATTATCAGTCTGTATTAATTACTTCATCTATGATCATCATCTCACGACGTTTGCTTTCAAAATGTTCAAACGGGGCCAGGAAGTTTAGTACGTCTGGCCTTTCTCCTCTTAGATAGTAGATCTCCCCTCGCCTGCAATTAATCAACGTGCATAGCTATCTGGCAAAATGCACGAGTGCAGTATTTCAGGCGCAGTAAACCAAATGAACTCTGAATGAGAATTTATTCGATGGGCGTAGTTCCTTACATCTCTTCAACACTTTCCACCTGAGTTATTTCCAGTTATTAAACGTCAGTTTTGAAAGGAATATTTGATATTTTGACGTTTTATTAATTGCAGATGTCCCTTAATTTTGACACTATGTAAATGTGTTACATTTGTCACAGGCTAATAAGAGATTGCCGCGTTTTTTTTTTTTATTATTTTGCTTTACCTTCATATGTTACACCTTATTTGAATAGATCGGTTTTTATCTATTTGCCCATCTGTTTTAGACTAATTGAACGGGCCGTCAACCGACAAAAAAACTCAATTTACACGTGTTGCTTTAATAGTCTTCATTAATATTTGGTGCATGTCAAACCACACCTTCGACCTTTAACCTTTAACCATATAGGTTAAGCAACCTACTTATAAGTAAATCATATCACAAAAATGTCTATGACACCAGTTTTTATGCTCGTTCTGCTGATTGGTTCATTATTATATGTGTCATATTTTCTGGAAAAGTGTGGTTGGATAATCGCTTTTTCACTATCTATTGGATTAGAATAACGTAAAACAACAAAGTTGTATTATGTAGAGTGCTTATAGAACAACAGAGCGTAGATGGACTGAATAGCGAAACAAAACATATGCTTCCAACACTTATATGGTTTAAAATACTTACTTTTCAGTCGTTCTTATACCAAAACTACAAAAAGTTTATATAACTAATAAATATCCCAGCCCCCGTGTTCTGTACGAGTGTCTTATTCTCCTGGGTTAATGCAAAAACTGCTGGGGAAATAGGTGTATTATTATCTTTGATTAAGGGAAAAGACGTCAAGTAAACGAGGTTTCATTCCCTTACATTAACATGAAAGCAGATATACACAATATAATATAATTCACATTGATTAATATAAAATCCGCTGGAATCACGAGTGTATTATTCTCCTGGATTAACGTTAAATCAACACGAGTGTATTAGGTCCCTATTCCCCCTGTATTAACGTTAAAGCCACTGGGAATACCAGTGTATTATTCTCCTTGGATTAACGTAAAAGCCGCTGAAAACAGAAGTGTACTATTCCCATAGATTAACGTAAAGCCGCTGGGGACAGAAGTGTAGTATTCTCTCTAGATCAACGTAAAATCAGGATAGGATTGTATTATTTTCCCTGGATAACGTTAAATCCGCTGGGGACAGAAATGTATTATTCATCCTGGATAACGTTAGATTCGCTGGGTACAGGATTGTATTATTCACCCTGGATAACGTTAAATCTGGTGAGTACAGGATTGTATTATTCACCCTTGATAACGTTAAATCTGCTGGGTACAGGATTGTATTATTCACCCTTGATAACGTTAAATCTGCTGAGTACAGGATTGTATTATTCACCCTTGATAACGTTAAATCTGCTGGGTACAGGATTGTGTTATTCACCCTTGATAACGTTAAATCTGCTGGGTACAGGATTGTATTATTCACCCTTGATAACGTTAAATCCGCTGGGGACAGGAGTGTATTATTCTCCCTGGATAACGTTAAATCCACTACGGACAGGATTGTATCATTCACCCTGGATAACGTTAAATCCGCTGGGGACAGGATTGTATCATTCACCCTGGATAACGTTAAATCCCCTACGGACAGGGTTGAATCATTCACTCTGGATAACGTTAAATTCGCTACGGACAGGATTGTATCATTCACCCTGGATAACGTTAAATCCGCTGGGTACAGAAGTGTTTGGACTGGATAAGCGGGAAAGCTGCCAAACCGTTAAAGCTTCCCATGATATGTCTGTGTTTGTATATGTAGCTATGCTGTTAGAGTACATGGTTGCATTAAAATGAAATATTTCTAATCACGACTTTAGAAAAAAACGAATCCCCCTGTTCAACATATCATTCCTAAAAACAAATTAAAGCAGGGCCTCTTAGGTAGCCTGATGAATTTTTACAAATCAAAAACTCGAAATTGTACGGATATTAGGTCCTTGGTCAAATAGTAAACCCTTTGTTGCTTTTGTGGTTGACATAGGGATTTGATTTTATAATTGAGTAGGTATATACTGTACTAAACCAATTTCTTGACTAATCTCATTGGTTGATGACTATAAATTCTGAAGTACAACCCGGATATGTTCAAATACAATGCCTCGTTTCATAATGATAAGGAAAAGAGACGAGTGTTAACTTATTTATTGTTCTACGCTTACTTTTTTTTATAGAAGTCCTAATTGCGTTATAGTTTTGAATATATAGGAATATAACATAAAATTCGATTTTGATGTTGGACAGTTACAGATCTGGAACCTCACGATATCCCCTGAAGTAATTTTTTTTTCTAATTTGACAAACAAAATTTAAAAAAACATGTCATGAGTTTCCTTTCTAGACAAGCACAGCATTCAAGACCAACCTGATTCCATGATATTATTATAGGCCAAAATTTAAATTTACGTATTTATTTTGAAGTTTAGTTGATAACGTGTTGAATTCAACATAATAAATCCGGAATGTCATACGGTAAATTTTTATTGGTTTATAATTTGGACCTAAAGGTAAAAATAACATCGAAGGGTCGAGCCTTGTTTTATAAGAAAGTGAATTTCTTCAAAACTCACCTGAGCTTACTGTTTTGTTTGAACTTTACCAAGTACTATAAAAACCGTGTTAAAGGATGTTTTGCTAAAGAACAGAGATTAACGCCACTGTTATGTCTACATAACAAATCAAAAGGTAGAGTAGAATCAAGTCCTTTACGTCATTAAGAAGCTTAAATGAGATGTGACGACATTCAAAAATTGGTTAAAGATAGCATAATTTTAAACATCCTATTATTAATCCGTTGAACAAATATATTATCCTTTTTAATAAGTAAAATACCGGCTCACATTATGCCGAAAGTAAATTCATTTAGTAAAAGATACATTTCTAAAAAAAAAAACAGCATCAGAGCAGTTTTTGTGCTGTAGCTGTTTTGTGCCAAGTCATTTTGTGTTTAACAAGAAATGGTTTCGTGTAGACCTAAAAGTTAATAAATTCGTGCATATATTTTATTTTTGTCCAGGACTTTCAACCTTATCAAGATGTCAGGAGTGGAGCGGCTATTACAGTGTCGTGTAGTGGTGCAGAAAGAAAATGTCAACCAGTTTTGGTAAGCATAAATTCGCCCACCATTTACTGTCCATATACCATAGCCATCTTACTTGATGACAATTAACAAATCATCTTACTTGATGACAATGAACAAGTCATCTTACCTGATGATAATAAACAAGTCATCTTACTTGATGACAATAAACAAGACTTCTTACTTGATGACAATGAACAAATCATCTTACTTGATGATAATGAACAAGCCATCTTACTTGATGACAATGAACAAGTCATCTTACTTGATGACAATGAACAAGTCATCTTACTTTATGACAATGAACAAGTCATCTTACTTGATGACAATGAACAAGTCATCTTACTTGATGACAATGAACAAGTCATCTTACTTGATGACAATGAACAAGTCATCTTGCTTGATGACAATGAACAAGTCCGAACTTTTCAAAGAATAGAAATTCTGCTCATAAATTTTTTACCATGCACGAAAAATAGATTTCTAGCCTTTTTTATTACACTTCTTCAGAGTTCTATAAAATTTTAACTTAAGAAATTCGAATGCGCATTAATTTAATAATCTGATTTTGATACACGTGAACTGTAAAGAGTCTTGGGTCTAGGTAAACTCTAGAGAGCCTAGGGTACAGGTAAACTCTAGAGGGTCTAGGGTCCTGGTAAACTCTAGAGTCTAGGGAAACTAGGGTCTAGGGTACGGGTAAACTCTAGAAGGTCTAGGGTCCTGGTAAACTCTAGAAAGGCTGGGGTTCGGGTATACTAGAGGGTCTAGGGTCCTATTAAGCTCTTACGAATCTAGGGTTCAGGTAAACTCTATAGGGCTTGGGTCCGGGCAAACTCTGGAAGGTCAAGGGTCCGGATAAAATCTGGAGGCTCTATTGTCCTGGTAAACTCTGGAGGGTAAAGGGTCTGGGTCAACTTTGGAAGGTTAAGGGTCCGGGTAAACTCTGCAGGGTTAAGGATCCGGGTAAACTCTGGATGGTTAAGGGTCCGGGTAAAGTCTGGAGGGCCAAGGGTCCTGATAACTCTGGATGGTTAAGGGTCCGGGTAAAGTCTGGAGAGCCAAGGGTCCTGATAAACTCTGGATGATTAAGGGTCCAGGTAAACTTTGAAGTCAAGGGTCTGGGTAAACTCTGGAGGGTTAAGAGTCCGTTTTAACTCTGACGAGTCTAAGATTTAAGAGTAAACTCCCAATGGTGTATGTTCTGGTAAACACTGGACGCTCTAGGATGCAGGTAAACTATTAGGGTCTAGGGTCCAGGTAAACTCTCGAGGTTTTTCAGATCTGGGTTCTAGTTTTTCTCCTTACTAAAGAGGCTGAGACTAAACAAACATGCGTTGTAAGAAAAGAGAACAGAGATTGGACTGTTTGCATGATCTGACCTTTACCTGAGGAAGTTTTATTACAGTGTATACACTATAGTCATACTTTTATTTAGAGGCAGTCACAATGTATTACAGAGCTTCTAAATGTTTTCCACAGCTTGTGAATATATTTTACAAACTCTTTTCTCTTACTTTGAATTTGAAGTGCCCATTGTTTACTGAAGTTTGTAGTTAGTTGAGAACGTCCAGCACCGTATCTATATGATCTTCCAGATGCACAGTAGATATGTCTACAAACTGTTGTACCACAGTTTTATGTCGTGACCTCGTCTTATCTAGAGAAGCTGTATTGGTAAATGTATTTTCTCCGTACAACAATTTCACTTAAAACCCGCATTAAGTACAGTCTGGTAGATCTTAAGTTTATGCTACGCTGTATTTGCTTTGAAATTTAATTCCAAAAGAAAAGTACACAATCAAACTCAAAGTCATTTCCTTGTGTACAGTTTAAATAAATAGTTTGACACAAAATGCCGCATTCTTGGTGGCTTTGCAATGTATAAACTCCTCACAAGGTCAACGCTTGATAAATTTGTATTTTATTGAACGAAAAGTCACTCATTTTTGTAGTAAATCCTTGAATGGATGCGTAGGTTATCGGAAAAAGTCATCGTGTGGTTTGAACCTAAAATCTTGTGGCTGATGAATGGACAATAGGCCTCGCGTTTTATACGCTATAAAATTCCCCAGGCTATAAATTTATCAATTCTCGTCATTTTGCATGTATAGCGTTGTTTCTGAGCTAGACACCTTGGCTTTGTGTGTAATTGTTTAAATTGATATGCCGATTTGCTGCGTCGTCATAGCTGCACATTAGTTTTAAAACGGTATCTAGCCAGAAACTGGCCATGTGTCAAAACCGTGTTTGTTGACATTAATGTAAAGTGATCACCAACTGGACAAGCAAGCAGTATAATTCGATAGAAACAAATTTCGGTATGGTGTCAAATACCAATCAAATAAATAAATTCATGTTATTGGTCAACAATATATTTGAGCAAAATTTCATGTCTCCGCGTTAAAGGTTATGATATCTTGGACGTAAAAAAGAAAGGTTCACCATACCAGACTTGTCCGAAAAATATGGATCAAATCGTCTGTGAGACGCAATATATTTTGTACATTACCAAGTATACTTGAGAGCATCTTCACTAACCAAGGTTAAGACATATGTGTATCACCCTATCTGTCTATATAGAGATACCATGTGTTCGGATGACGACTTGAGTTAGGACACCAGTGTAACATGGTTGTTGTTGTACACATTTGCACGCATCGCTTTAGCAAAATAATAATGGCATTGCTTGTTATTGACATATACTGCTATTTATAACGAGTTAAATTGATCGAAATAAAACTTTCAAACCGGTGAAATATCCACTTCTAGTAGCTATTATACTCAAGTCGCTTGTTCGCACCACAGACGTCATTATTATCGATGCCCAATAAATTACGTTCTCCCTGACTTTGGAAACAATATAATATGGACATAAACTTAAAATGCACAAATCCGGGGTTTTTTTTCTCTTAAAAATGGGGCATCGCGACAGTTTTTTTAATAAATATGTTGGCTGTTATTATACCTTTACAAATGCACTTGTTTTATGGATAAACGCATTTAAGATTAACTATTCGTGAGTGAGTTATTCTATTTGAAGAAATGTTATGTCATCGCTGACAAGTTTTGCTTTTTTTATCTCGACTTTACGTAAAGCTAACCTCCATGACGAGCGTGAAGTACCCTGTCAGACAATATGCACTGTCTGCCAGCGCACGTGAGACACTTGTGGCCGATATACGAACGTTACATGACGTCCTCTAAGCTTATTACACATAAACTTTTATATTTATGAAAAATGATACTAAAATTACAGATCATCGTGGTTGCCTAACGCCATAGGTACAACTGCGAACATTTGGAAGGAGTGTGTATGTCTGTTTTGATTGCAACACACTAATGTATTTCAAAGATTGATTAAAAAGTAAAAAGAGTTGCAAGCCAACCTTCTGTGCCATTCTGCGATGTCATATTGGGGCTTAGAGCTCAGTCAAAGCATTATGTAACTGTGTTTAATGTAATGTTAAAATCTGTTACTGACTTCTCGGCTCTTTGGCTAACAAAATGAATAATGCTGTTAAAGCTCATACGCTTGTTACATGTACTTTGTTCAACATAACGTAGTTGAAGCAGTTGGGTTGTTTTTGTTCAGATAGTTGATTCTACCAGCCCAACACAACATGTATCTTTATTGAAAGATCTTTCATTTTCTTGTCATCTGTGTAATCTTCTGCATTGCTAGATCCTTCAGCTAGAAAAAGAAATGTCACATGCATTCTTCATTTATTTGTTACAGTCGTATGCTGTACATAGTAGTGTAAAGCTTGCCCTTATTCTGAAGTCACCTGGCACAAGACCACCATTAATTTGCCTTAACCCGTGATGTTAAAGTTTGGCCCACTGCTCCCCTGGCACATACCTTAATCGGTCCTTTTGGACTTTCCAGTTAAAATCTTGACAGACCGTCAAAGTTTTGTGTTACGGAGGCTGCAGTGTGATATATGTTGAGTCAAGCTGGCTCAGAATGTAAACAGCAGCCCAATCATCCCTCCATCAAATGGTGATAAATACACCTTAATGTGACCTATTTAGGCTTTAATATTACACTGACGAGAAACCTCCACTCAATTACGTCACATCAATACCAAATACTCCACCAAAAACGAATTGCCAGGACCAGAACAAATAAAGCAATACAACACACTAATTTTATTAAGAACTATATTCGAGGCTCACAAAACGGAAGTCAATAATGGTGGTCTTACGCCACTTACCATATATCCTCACTTTCGATTCTCAAATATGCATAATCGCCTCAGGCTTGTTTCAAGTCTTATGTATACGGCCAATGAAAAGGCTGTTCAGGACGTTTAGGAACAACTTATTTTATCATATTCAGTTCTATTAAAGGATTCTAGACTGTAAAAATGAATTTTGTTGACATAAGTACCCTCTAGCTTTTCAACGCAGACTGGGGACTTTGGGATAAACCAGCGCCATTATCGTCTTACCTTGAAATCACGAGGAACTTTACTTTTACAACAACAAAAATAGGTGCATATAAATCTGAAAACGTGCAATGTAGGTCAACATAAAATTAAACAGTTTTATTCATATAATAATGATTAAACTTTATCTTTATAATTTGTTTGATTGGGGTAACTGGTATCTTATGAAATTGAATTGGATTAATCTACAGCTGAATGACATCATAGCCTATTTCCGGTGTATTTATACAGCTGTAATTTGCTGACGACGACCGCACAATTTACGCCGTTTTAGTGAATATCACTACATTAAAATGGTCCTGGTATATTACCAAGCGGGTTGTAAGTAAGGCGTAGAGGTTAGACGGCTTCCGGTTTTAATCAAATACAGTCAAAGATGTGCATTAGTCATTTGTGTCAACCCCTTATGTCCCACTGGTCGAGTTCAGCACAATAATAGGAATTCGCCAACAAGGCGATAAATTATGAAATCGTTTTTTTTTTTTCAGTGGTGTTCATTTATTGCTTGAACTGCCTAAAGTTTCAAACAACGAGACTAACTTAAATCACACCGATTCGCGTGATGTACTTACTAGTGTTGACATTTGGATAGAAAATACGCAAATCCCTACATGTGGACAGTGTTACGGTAGAAACCAAACAAAAACCAAACATGTGGACAGTGTTACGGTAGAAACCAAACAAAA
>JARFOD010102227.1:0-16378 GCA_031763545.1 Mopalia muscosa
TCTCGCCTCTTACGATCGACCGAGGAAGTCGAGGGAGTATTCTGCAGGGCCATGGCCCACCCGCTCCCTCACGGGGCGATCTTTTATGAAGTAAATGTAAACAATTAAGCCCCTAGGCCTAGGCCAAAGTAAATATCGTAGGAGAGTGGTTATCTGTCACTACTTGTATCGTATAGATTTCCAAGAAACTGAACATATCATGACAAAATTTTAACAATTTAATATTTTTCTTCACTCACTGAATCAGGTAAGAGTCGCCTTACACAATGAGTTTGTGTTTTTAAAGTAATAAACGCAAGCCGAAGGGCACACATCATCAAGATCAAAATGTTGTTGTTGTACCCACGTGTGCTACCTTTGCGTTACTCAAAATTGAAACCGTGCAAAAAAGAAATTTCCCTTTCTGTCAACAGTTATTGATCAAATGTGTGAAAAATGGGCAGTTGTTAACCCCTTCCCATCAGTTTGGTATTTAAAAAAAAAACACACTACACAAAAAAGGTAATTTATATTTTTAGATCCTCTGTCCCCTTTATAAAAATAATCCATGCGCCCATGAACTCGATTTCCCGTTTTATGGATGACAGGATATTTTGTGGTTTCTCTTTATCTCATTCAGTTAAGGTGAATTTTTTTTTCTTTTCGTTTTTTAACAATGCAGTCGTAAGTAAACAAACGGAATACCATTGAAAAGGTATAGATTCTATAATTAGATCAAGTGAGGTGAGGAGTGTTAATCGTCCAGATTTTATAGCCTTCACACCCCTTCCAACGAGTTGGTTTGATCCATATTAGATGATACCATAGCAACTGTGAGAACGTTATTTAGGAAATAATTAAATCTCAAAAAATAACTTTTTTTTTTAAATGTTTAGATATACAAATCGCTAAGTGTATTTTTAGGCCTTAAACTTCTTCTCAATTTCAGATTATAGATGTACGATAAAAGGCGAACAATAATTATGCAGGGCGTGGCACGTAGCGGTCCATTGCCTACAATTCCGAATTTAAGATGTATAAAATTGTTTTGTCGATCGTGCACATGTTCCAATATTTAATAATTCTAGTGGTTTAAATGCTATTTGATTAAGTTCTCGATATATTGTAACCAAACACAGAGCACATCGTAATACTCATTTCATTTTATGAGTATAATTTCCCGCTTTGTACTTACGGACCTCTACTGCGTCGTAGGAGATTTTGGTGACGTCAGCATTTAGAAATATACATTGTATTAGCAAGAACGCCACCGAACGTACTAGTTGTATGGGCATGTTCGTTTGAGACTTTGAGTGAAAATATTCCGGACACACTCTTCTAAATTTACTTATCGACTTGCAAGATATTACATGCCATTGTTTGTCATTTTCATTTTGTGGCCATAATGCATAATGAGATAGACAAACGTGTGTAATTTCTCACGCCGTTTTATTCTTGCATCGACGGCTTCATAAACGGGATTTCTTTCGGCTCGTTGCATTAGCTTGCAGATCAAATTTGATACTTTCTATAAAAATCCCAGTCACTTAAATATTATTATATTCTCCAGAATATAACACGTAGAATTACCAGCTTACATTAGAGCAGATAACGAAGCTCGAACCTACGGATAACTTGTCTTATAAGTAAGTGAAGAATGGAGTGACAAACACAAATATCAAAGATGGCGATTTGGCAACCCCGGGCAAAATCATTTTGAGATGGCTTTTGCAGGAGCTCGTTTTATATTTGCAGCTTTCCATAAAAATTATTGGGACAAATTGGAGATGTCTTATCGTCGATGGATAGGGAACTCCCAAAGATGCATTCTTGACTACCTTCTGTTCAACTTGATATAATTTCCGATGTAGACATAACGGAAAGTAGTGGGGCGAGAAAACAAAATGGCTTCCATTTTGTCGCGTTCTCTCTATGTGTATTCTATTTGAGGAATTTATATATATGTTAAGTTGATCTTGGATTTGGTTGTTTCGGCTACTAAGCTTGTGTAAATATTAGTTTATAAAGCGGGGTAAGTTTTTCTCGAGTATTTTACTGTGAAGTAAAGTTATTTGATTTTTTGATTAGTTGTGTGCATGATTTTGTCACCAAGCAGCTGCTGTGTGGGGGGCGTGGCTTGTTTGCCATATTTGGGCATAACGCTTACACGTATCAATGACACGTGTTTTACTTGTCAATCACCAAAGATAGATTTTATCGTCATAAATCTGTAAACGTTGCAGACAAGATAAATATGTGATAAACTTTTATTTGTTAAGAATATTTGTGCAAAATAGAAGGTTTATACATGGACATATGGAGTCTAGGCTTTTAATCTTGCCATGACAGGGTTGATTGACCCCAAGTTAATCTACAGGTCAGAGATGGCGCCCCCCCTCCCCCAAAAATTCAATATTCACCATTTTTAATGCAAACCTTTAACATATTCAATTTCAAAAGAAACCTTTCTTTTCTGATGTATGAAAATTCAATTTTGTTGATTTGGGATAGTAAGAAATTGACTTTTATCAACCCTGGTAGGAATTATATCAAATTACCAATTTCTTGTGGAATATTTGTGTTAAAACATTGCCAATTTTTAACTATAATTGAGTGATTTAAGGCTCACATATATTTAGTCAGTTGAGTTGGATCAAATTATAATGCATCAATGTATTATACAGTTACAAGTATCAGGGTATTTATCCCTAATGGGTTGTGGAAGCAAACATAACCCCATAAATATTATAGGAGTTGGGGAGAAATTTGTTTTGTTAAAAATATAACTCGCCCAGGAGTAGAGTAGAGCCAGAGAAACTGCTTTTTTCCTGAAAAAACTCCTGAAAAGATGAAAATAGCTAGTTTAAAGCATAACTATGTCCATAATTCAATCTTAAAAATTATTTTTGTTTATATTTTGAGCATATTTTTTAGCCGTATCCATTTAAGCCCTTTTGAAATTTTACCATCAGAAATTGTTGATGTTTGAAGATTGCTTTGTTGTGATTTCGTTTAGCCTGACAAGTTGAACCGAAATTTCATTTTAAGATATATTGTAATGTTAGAAGGCAGGTATTGATATAAGTCAATGTTATTATGAACCCAAGCAAGCTCATCACAATATATAAAATTTATAATAGAACATTGAGGCACCAAAATTTTCAACTTTGTCATGCTCGGGGGTTGGAGGGAACTTCATGTTGCCCTGGTGATCTCGGAGCTAAAAGGGAACTGGAAGCCGATCTCTTTGTGGTGTTTGTATTGCTTCCGGTTATTTTCTCGTCTTGTTTTTGTTTGTTGCCAGCGGTGTCAAGGGTGGTTTCTTTTATAAGTGAGAAAAAACACAACAAACAAATCTTTACCGATTATTCTGGCTGACAGAAAAAACAAAACACAATAAGACCTGTAAATAGGCGTGCAATTGTAGACGAACATTTCCAAACATTACATATAAAATTTAAACAATATTTTAATCTGGTCATATATATTATGTGTAATAAAGGCTTGTTTGAATCATAATTGTTTAGTGCCTAACTTGCAGATATTTCACTTGTACGATGGTAATGTCCAACTGTTAAACATTAACAAGACTGCTGAAGGTCATTTGGTAAAACATCAAGAATAAGTAGTTTTCATTCAACTGCAGCAGCCCTGGTCTTCGGTTAATTTTCGTTTAACCAATGATATTGTATGAAAATGTCTTTCATGTTGGAACAACAAGGCCTATGGGGTTTTTGTTCTCTAAAATATCCTTGAAGTTGTCAAGGTTATGCATATTTGGGAATGAGAAATAGTTTTAAAAAACGGAATTTAAAACTAAAAGATTCTAGTGTGTTATCTTCAAGGACCTTTAAGGAGTCAAGAATGCATCTCCAGGAATTCTCCATCTATTCCAAAATTTTCAACATCGAGGAAAACTGCAAGTATACATCAAGTGCCAATGTCATTCCATGATCAAATAACAGGATTTTCAACTGGAAGATTCTGGAATAAACAATTTTCTTGCATGATACAACAATTACAATGTATGTGATAAAATAAATTGGCATAAATACAGTAATAACAATGTATATAACTGGAGAAATAATCCAGATTAAAGATATAAACTTCATACAACTTGACAATAGTATGGTACAAGAAATGAATAAGATCTTTGAATTGTAAATACATTCAATTGTCTGATCCTTGGTAGTCCTTCAATCAAGTCTTTAGCATAATCTTGTCCTACATACTTCAAATAAATTCAATATATATTTTCATTTAGCATATAGACGTGCTTCAACATGTAAATCTTGACCTCTCACTATTCATAAATACCGTTAACACCATGTCTATGATGAATTAAGCAATACATGTATATCTTGCTAGAATGTAAGT
The DNA here is from genome assembly GCA_031763545.1 of Mopalia muscosa. Taxonomy (NCBI): domain Eukaryota; kingdom Metazoa; phylum Mollusca; class Polyplacophora; order Chitonida; family Mopaliidae; genus Mopalia; species Mopalia muscosa. The sequence continues at coordinate 4,357 of JARFOD010102227.1, forward strand.
AATTGAATCCTTCATGTAAAAGGCAATATCCTATTAAAAGACCGATAAGCTGTGGCATTCACATAATTTCACTTTCAAAACCATGGATACTCGAGACCTGGAGCCACTTTCACAAAATGTCCTACGACCATAAAATATCATACGATATTTTTACGCTATAGTTTAACATGATGTAATTTTATCGTACAGTATTTATGACATACGACATTTTGTGGAAGTGGCCGCTGATAAACTGCTTGAGGATGATTGAAACTGATTCACTTAAAAACTCCTTAATTTATTGAAATAAACTGGGCTGGCATTGTCATATGAGTGAAATAACCTTGAGTGATGCAATATTGCAACGTAGACTAAATCAATAACTATCACAATAAACAAAATGCAATGGTTATTCCGATCAAGTTTAGTTGGGCCTGGGATGAGTTTGTCAAGTCGGACTTAAATTTATACTAGAGGTTTTTTTCGAACCTGGGGCGCAATATAAACCAAAGATTAGAGATGCAGAAAGTTCACGCCCAGGTAACTCGTGGCTTGGTGAGGTATCGTGCTGGATGTATTCAGAAGTTAAGTTCCAAATGTGAGATACTCTTGTTAGATGAAGCTTTAAAAATGACTTCGCTCCATCACGAAGTTGCAGTGACCTGTGGGTCAATTAACATTGAATATTGCCTTGTAGACCACATATAAACACAGAAACTAATGAAAATTTAAACGCTCCAGTAGCTTGATTAAAGTAAGGATATGCATGAAGACTTGATTGGACGAGTTATATCCAGGGTGAAGGAAAATACTTATGTAACTGCTGAAATCATGTAATGGCCAATTACAAGTTGCCCTTGTGTTGAGCTAAGGGGGCAACACAGTGGTGTCTGGTTTTTTGGGGTTTTTTTTGTTTGTTTGTCTTGTATTGACCATTTTCTTCCCACATTGGGCTGTCCTGCCATGAGGAGAGAAAACCACATTTATTATTTAACCCCAGTGAACCAAACCAATGTCCTGACTTCACTTGTCTTTGTTCCTGATTTGCTGGAAATTATGCCCTTCTGCAACTCTGTGAGCATGGGGGCAGGTTGGTGAGAACTTCTTGGTGCTTACTGCTAATAGCTGTTTGTTTGAAGAGTAACACTATTGTCTTGACTTAGCAATGGATGACAATTAAGTTTCCAACATTATGGAAATGATTAACATTTTGGTAATGCTTGTGTCAATTATTGTTGGAACACTGACTTCCTATAAGTGAAATATACTTGAGTACGATGTTAAACCCCAATCAACCAAACTGTTTGTGGGTTTGTGTTAATGATGGTGATTTCTTCTAGTACTACCCATTGTCAGTCATTACTAAAATAAACTTAAATTGAAGATTCAAGTTTCTGCAGCTGGTAGGGAGGTGGTTTCCTGTTACCTTGGTTGGTTCCCTCGAGGCATGCCCTTCGGTTAAGGGCAGTTTGTTTGAAGAGTAGCCATGCTGTCTATACTTAGCGATGGAGGAAAATTAACTTTCCAACATTATGGAAACGCTTCACATCTTGGTTATGCTTGTCAATTATTGCTGGAATCATCACCATCATTTAAGTGAAATACCCTTAAGCATGGAGAAAAACAATCCATCGATCGATCTCTAGAGGCAAGACTAAGCTCCTTTGTTTGGGCTTTGTAGTTGTCTGACACACCTCAATATGAGTGATGGAACTTCAGTATGGCGTTAAAACCAAAGCAATTACATAGATCAGAACTTACTTTTAAAAGTAAGAAGTTGATGTATTTAATTTCCTATGTGACAAAGTTGTTCGTATCTGGCATAATTTTCAAGGTTTCAGGTTGTCTGAAATTTTTTAAAATATTTTCTAAAACCAGTAGATAGTATTTTTTTTTTCTTTTTCTTGTCGGTTGTAATAACTAACAGTTATGCTTGTATTTTCTATTTTCAGGTTGTCTTGAAACGGGGGTGGTTGTGAATAATCGACAAATGGATTAGTTTATACAGATGATTTATGAATCATAAAACAAATGGTAATTAATAAAGATTTCTAACTGCAAATTACGAAATAAAGCCAATAATTGAAATAAAAAGTATGTTAAATGAAGTAATGGATATACAGGAATAAGTTTCTTGTCCCGTTTGAATTTTTTGCAGAAAGTCTCCCTATAATGTCAATTTATTTCTAAATAAAATGTTGATGGTATATTGTTGTACTCTGGGATACTTGTATTGAAAATATAAAAAACGAAAAAAACATTTGTGTATAAAATTTTTAAAAAGTGTAAATCCCAAAACAAATGTGATGTTTGATGTCTGAATATGAATGTCTTTCATAATATGTCCTTTCAACGCCAGCGAAATATAAGTTTGCATATTTTGTGAATTGATGCTACACTACATGAAATCAAGAGGCAGCAGAATTAATCTGTTCTCCTGCAGAGTGGGTATCCAACTGCCCGAATATTTTCCAAAGAAGTTGGGGGTAGCGAGTGCGCTTCCTAAACTGAACCTGCTTCTATTTACCATTCATGTATCGAGTCTGCCTGTCAACCATCAGGTTTAAGAGCGAGTCATATGTTTTCCACCGTATTACGACTGTGTACAGTTTGAAGTGGACAATCTGTCATCATATAAGTTAAAATCCTTGAATTTGACGTTAAACACCAATCAAACAAATCAAAGACTTTGTTTTGCTCATGAAATGATGCCCCAGGGAGAAGTTATTTGTGCTTAAGACAACTGTTTTTACAAAGTTCTATTAAAGTACTGACCTTAATATTTCTGCTGCTTTAAATTATGTTTCCGCTAAAGCTCCCCTAATTAATCTGCCCATTTTATAAATCATTTGCTGTCTGTACACTGTGTAGGGCAAGTCGTAAGTTCACGTTTTCAAATGCTTTTTAGACTGCTCATGGGGGTCAGATCCCTCTTGTCTACCATCCGATTTAGGAGAGAGTCACACGTTGTGACTGCCAATCCCAGGGGTGTTTTTTTTATTTTTATTTTATACGTTTTCTCATGGTTTTCCACTAGTTAAGCGAGGAAAAGAGTGAAATGGACAATCCGTCATTATATTTAAGTGAAATACCTCTATTAGGGAGTTAAAATCCAATCAAACAAACACATGCTTTTTAGTTTTATTCAAATCGCACTCTTTGCAAATAAGGAATTAATTATTTTGTTTGTACATGAAAGTTATTGAACACTTAATTTATTTATAGAAACAAAGGTGCATTACGTATGTTCATTTATCAACACTCTTTTTCCAAGATAATTATAGACAATAAGGTTTTGAAGTTTCACACATGTACAAACTGACACATAGCAGAGGTGTGGTCTGTGTCTCTGGCTGCCCTCCTGTTATCCCTGTAATGATCATGGGCTTGAGTCAACATTGAACTTCCAGTATGCTAGGAAGTAACATTATGCAGCCCCATCTATCAAACAAACCTCTCTGTATACAACAGTAGGTATTACAGGGTAGTTTCTACAAAATAGTTCCAGGATTCTCACAAATTCATCAAACCGCAATTGGGATGACCTTTCTATTCCCCTTTTGACTTCATTTTAACACAGGTGGTCTGTAAATACTTGCACATTTGGATTGCTTATGTATATTTAGGCCCCTCTGATTAGGCTAGTATAAGAAGGAGAAACAGTCAGGAGTGAAATCCCCTTGAGTATAGTGTTAAAACCCAAAAAAGGAAACCTAATGAGCATAATACATATATATATTCGAACTTGCGCATTACACAAATTTACTTTTCAGCTGACACATTACACAATGTACATTTTCTACATTAATATTTAAACTTCTGTCTACCTCCAATATAAGGGAGCATCACAAGTTGATTTTTTTAGGCGTTTTCTGGCTGTTTTTTTAAATAATAATCAAAATATAGTAAGAATTTGACAATCTGGGTAGTATTAGTGAAATACACTTGCTGCTCAAACAAACTGACGAAATCTAAAATTAGCACAATATGCACAGTTTTATAACGGACAGTAAGTGGTTGGAGAGAACTTGTTTGCTCTCCGAGCCAATAGCACTTTGGAGGGAGATCAACTTTATAGTATCAAGACACTTCACATTCTATAGTTGTGCTAGTGTCAATAATTGTTGGAAGGCACCACTGTCATAAAAGTGTAATACTCTTGAGCAAGGTGTAAAACCCCAATCAATCCATCAACTGAGCCAAGGGGTATCCAGAAGTCCCTGTTTGTGATAACGACTTGTCATTGTTTATTGGCATGGACTTCAGGTCGACCCTCGGGTATTTTGAGGAGTCCCTCGATGTGGCTATGGGAATTGTAGGGATGGTTTTGAGGAGGTTTTCCTCCTGGATTTTCACCGTATTATAGCAAGGAACAGTGAGGCTGGCAAATAATCAAATCAGAAGTCTATTAACTAGAATTATGCATATAGATATGCTAACAGACTTTAGGGACAGAGCCCTCTGTTTTAGCGTATCGTAAGAAATAGCAAACAAGAAATTCAAAACAATGCAACTTTAAAAAATGATGCATTATGGGAAATGTCTTCTGTTCCTTGATGGTAATGTTGCCGACTAAACAAAGTGCAATATGTACCCATAAACGACCACTAAATCAACAAATATTAAGCCTGTCATTCGCACAAAAACAATTACTATACACATTACTTTACAGCAGTTACATACTTCTAGTTAATAGACTTCTGGGGCTTGTTTCACAAAGTGATCTGTCATGGCAACACTGTCTTAAACTCGGGTCATCATGGCAATTATGTTTTGCGTAAGCTAAGATCGCTTTCTGAAACGGGCCCCTGGCCATATAAGTGAAATGCCCTAAATCACCTCAAATTTGTCCATAAAACTACTATTTTGGAAGCTTTTTATAAAACTTGGAAAATATTATGTCTAAGATGATTTTTTCAGTTAGAAAGCTTCAACTTTTGTCAGAAAACATACATTTGTTAAATTACATGCTGTAATATTGTTACCACAAGCAAAAAAGTAATGATTTGTCCTGAACCAAATTTGAAATGATTTAGAGTACCCTCGAGAACAAGTTTGAACCACAAACAAACCGATGTACCACTCCCAGGTTTGAGTCTCTGCTAAGTTAAATACCCTTAAGTACTTTGAGTATTTTTGGTAACTATAGATTACAAATATGTATTTTGATGAAAATTCCTCAGTTGTTTTTAAAAGAACAATATCTAGTATCGAATGAATCTGTTATCAAAGAATGGTGCCACACTTCAACCAACAGAGTCATCGATACTGTCACTGTCTTAATCATAGATATAAGTTTCTATGATGAACAGTTAACAGAAATTATTTGGGTTTTATGTAGAATCTTAACAAATTTGAATTTCCAGACATAACCAGGTTAACATTGGAGCATACTTCAGTTAGGTATGCAACTGAGTGTTTGTGTTTTCAGTGGATATATGGCCCGCTTCTGTGGCTCCATTTTAGCATGTGTGCTACTTAATTCTACTCCAATTTGCCGTTCACAGGAATAACAGGATGAGTCTGTCGACCATCATGTATATAAGTGAGTCGCAAGATGGGGCTCTGACAATCGCGGGGGTGGTTTTTACAAGGTTTGTTCCCAGTTTTCCACCATAATAAAGCAAGGAATAGTGTGAGGTGGACAATCGGTCATATAAGTGAAATACACTTCAGTATGATGTTAAACCTCAATCAAACAAACACTTGATTTATTGGATCCAGGTGATCAGTTATACGTTTCCAGTATATATTTCATAATGGAAACCTATGCAACTCGATAAATATTCATACAGATTGATGCCCTTGTCTACATAACATGCTTGATAAGAAATGTAGTTACACAAAATAACCTAAATTAACCTAAAACAGACCGTGTCTGAGAAAATAACCCACCTGAATCCTTCAACTTTTTGAGGGATGATTGCTTTTGATGTTTCATCATATTAACTATTGTTCCAAAATCCAAACTATTTGGAACAATCCTGGCAATGGAAAATAATTTGATTTCAACTGCTATCTGCTGTCTGTGCTGGGACTCTAGGCTATTGCTTATTGGTGGAAAAACATACGTTCGGTGACCTGAAACCCCAATCAATGCATGATGAGAAGTCCTGTAGTTTGTGGATGACCCATAGATGACCACACTCACACAAGATTATTCAACAGACCAATAATCTGAGGAAATAACGCAAAGTACAATGTCCAGCACTAAAAATCATTTCATAGAGATCCCTGAAGCTGCTGTCCACACACTTTGGCTGCAATCACATGGGATTTTTACAAGGTTTCCATTGTATGTCATGGAAGAAAACTGTGAAATAGATAATCTGTCGCCCTGAAAGTGAAATACTGTTAAGTGCGACATTGAACCCCCAATAAATAATTTTGTAGAAAGCGGACCAACTGCCAGCAGCTGACCTTGACCAAGGATGGAGTGGCAAGGGCAAATAGGTTTATAAAGTGCTCTGGGGGCAAGGAAAATCGGGCGCTGCACTTTCTAATTTTGTTTAAGACATATATATAAATTGTCACCAAAATAAACCCTTTCATTGAATTTTCCATCCTTGGGGAAAGTTTCACAAAGATTTTGTGATGTTTTTCACATGCGTTTACATGGGACAGTAATGGTGGGCTTGAATCTGTGAAAGCAGACCGCTGTACACTGGCTAATTGAGCCCTTATAACCCCTTGCTACACCACTGCTTGTGGACCATCAGGTATACGAAAGAGTAATAGGTTGTGTCTCTGGGTGGACGGGTGTTTTTTACGAGGTTTACTCTCGATTTTCCACCGTAATAAGGCTGTGTACAGTGTGAAGTGGACAATCCGTCATATAAGTTAAATACCCTTGAGTACAACGTTAAACACCAATCAAACCTCCATAAGCTGGACCAGTCGATGTTTCAGCACTAACAAATTGCTTCCTATACAAAAAGAAATTCCCTATAAGTCCACATCCTCTGACAGTTGACTAGTCGGCTCTGGATAGACTTCCCGCAAAGTTGCTTCATTCTAGTTCCTATGGGTAGGCCAACCGAGCTGAATACTTGACATTTTGTGTTTCTGTTTGTAAATGTGGCTTTCTTCTGTACATCGTCATATGTGTGGAATACCATTGAGCATTCCAACTTTATCATGCAAAAACATAGCTGCTTGAAATTTCCAACAGAACAAACACTTCACTTTTATGGTTGTTTTAGTGTATTCCAATTGTAAGTATGCTGGGATAGAATAAATGAATTTCTTCTAATGAGAGTGGCGGGTGGTTGGAGGAAGCTTGCGCTGTCTGAGTTAAAAGAAACCGGGGTCAATATGTTTTGTGGGGTCTTTATATTATTCTGTAAGTGCTGTACGTGTCCGGTGATGTTTTTGGTTGTTCACAGGGGTGTTTGGATTGGCTTCCCTCACCTGTTCAGCTGGCCGGCAGTCATGTGAGTGAAAGAACCTAAATCATGGCATTAAACTCCCTATCAAACATTCCTCTAATAGCAGCCTTAGACGCCAATCCATTGAAACTTTGTTGGCTGTCTTCCTGGTACATGCTTAGAAGATGGTTGGGCTTTGACCAATTTTGGTCAGTCCGTTGTGTAAGATCTCATGTGAATGTCAGGTTTTGGTTTAGGTTTAGTTAAGGGTTAGGTTTTGTTTTGGTTAGTATAAGGGTTAGGGTTAGGATTAACCTTAACCCAGAATGTTATCCAAAAATTAACGTAATCTTACATGATGAATAGGCCCAAAGTTCTACATGTTTGATAATATATTAATTGAGCCCCCATGTTCAGAGCTATGAGGTTATAATAAGGCGAATATGTTGTGGTGTCCAAAAACTATGAATTTAGCCACACTTTTTTTATTTGAACCGGGTTTGAGCGAAGTGGGTCAATTTTATAGTTACCAAATAGCGAGGATAAATTGGATGTATTATATTGTGTAACGAAGTCGAGCAAGATTAGCGGATACTATCCTTAATGTACAAACCATCATTAATCTGAGATGTCTTAATCGTCACAGTTAACTAGTAAATGTTTCTAGGTTTCTCTGGCGAAGGGCAGTTTGTTTGTTTCTGTAATTACTTTGCACTGGAGAAAGATTACCATCAGTCATTTAAGTGAAATGGCCTTGAGCATACAACATAAAATGCCATTCAATTGGTTTCCTTTCGTTATGGGTGTACGAGGCTTTCTAGATAGTAAATCATTATTGATTGAAGTCCTTATGCTAAGGGGAGTTTGTTTTGAGAATAGCAATGTTGTCTCTATTTAGCATTGGGCCGTGGCTTAGTGGTAGCGAGTGCGCTTCCTAAACTGAACCTGCTTCGATTTACGATTCACCGGATTGAGTCTGCCTGTGGACCATCAGGTATATGAGCGAGTCACACGTTGTGGCTCTGGCAAACGCGGGGGTGGTTATTACGATGTTTCCTCCCAGTTTTCCGTCGTAATAAGGCTGTGAACAGTGTGAACTGAACAATCCGTCATATAAGTGAAATACCCCTGAGTACGACATTAAACACCAATTAAACAAACTATTTAGCTTTGGGAAAGATTAACTTTCCAATTTTATCACAGGCCCGTGAGGGCGCGGGTGGGCCATGGCCCGGCAGAATACTCCTTTCGGCTTCCTGGGTCGATCGTAAGAGGCGAGAAAAGATGTTGCCCTGGTGTTAGCAGAGCTAAAGGGTAACGGGAAGCAGATTTGTTTGTGATATTCAGTATTTGTGTCCGTCATCATATAAGTGAAATACCCTTGAGTACGACGTTAAACACCAATCAAACAAACAAACCAATTTTATCACAACTCCCATTTTAGCTTATTTACATCACCGCATATAAGTGAAATACCCTTAAGCATGGTGTAAAAGATCAACCATATGAATTAATCTTGTCCATTTATATTGATCTATTAAAACCGCCTTTGATAGTACTGTACTATATTTTTTGTTGTTGGACTGCATGGTTGTCTACTTTGTATACAGAAATTAAGTACAGGTGAACTTCAAGCATGTTTTGAATAACAAGTCTCCTGATACTAAAGTTTTTTTCAAAGAATTAATTATTGTCTGGTGGTCATAAAACCGTATTCATCTGTGCTTTGTTGAAGCAAGATGTTAATTTCCAGCAATAAACAGAAAGATTTTATACATTCACTAAAATTAGTACAACAATAACCAAACATTTCCTGTTCCCTGACACTCTCCGAGCTAAGAAACCGCATAAAGCCTCTGTTAAACGTCCTTGTTTCACGTCCTCTGATTGTTTAGTATCTTTCGCATCTATGATATGGGTGGTATCATTCACGGTCGAAGTCTGAACACCATCATTTGCGTGAAATATCCTTATATTTCAATATGCCGTAAAACCCCAATCGAACCATTATGTGAAACATTCTAGCCTTTTTATCCCTGATAGAACCAACCTTTGGGTACACAGCTATTTACTGCTGAATTACATTGCCTGTGAAATGCCTTCAAGTATATTTTATGGCCGATGACACCAAATTGATCAACAAACTTGCTATCAATTGACCACAAAGGTTTAAAATAGATTTTACTAAGTCCTTGCCACTGCATAAAACTACACACAAAACTATTTTCCCAAGGATCTCAAATAATGAAGTTTTTAGAAGGGAAAAATTTATGAGGCATTCGAATAATACAGCTTAAGTTCTGCATGAAAATCAGTAAACACTAATTGGAGATTGCTGAATTGCCACAAAATTTGCACTGGTAAGCTATCTGCAATAACCTCACATTTGTGTAAGTTTAGGGTGTTTCCTGTCCAGTTCCAAATTGCGTCCTGCACGGAGTTCAAATTTTTCAAGAAGAAAACACATCAAATTCTTTAAAGCAATGACATGGTTTCAGTATTGAGAAAAGTGCTTACATAAGTTTTTTGGTCTACATGCAAAGCTAGTTATACTTTAAGCGATTTTAAGGCAAAGTTGATAAAACAAAACACTTGGCAGAGAACTTCCACTTCAGAGAGGACTCCGCAGGCAGTTGGAGGGAGCTTCATGATGCCCTGGTGCTTTCGGAGCTAAAGGTTTCCTCCTGGTTTTCCACTATAATAAGGATAGCTGCATTGTAAAGTGGATAATCTGTCATATAAGTGAAATACCCTTGAGTACGACCTTAAACCCCAAGCAAGCAAACAAACAAAAGTGATTAAGTTGGAGTTTCTTGCAGATTTGTTAAATTTTAAGGATGCATGTATCAGTTTTCCGATATGTGTGCAATCGACACTTGTCTTGTTGATTAATGGGAGTAGTTGGTGGGATCCTACTGTGCCTTGGGGCTTTCAGATTTACGGTCATTGTGTCTTCATGTTCAGAGTTACCGGGCAACACAAAAGTCAAATAATGTTCCGTACATATGTTTTCATAATTTGTGGTATGGTATATCCTGGTTTGTTGCCAGCGCCTTCAAGGGTGTTTCACATCACCCGTCTGGCTGCTTCTTCTACATCTGTAGAAATTAGTGCAATGAATAAAATCCCATCAAACAGTAGGTTCTTGGTATTCTCAATTGTTCAAAAGCATTATAAGCTGTATTGTGTAAATAGTCCAGTTATATCTTTTAATAGGCATCTTCGGCTTAATGGCAATCTTGGCACCTGCGCTTATTGGAAACGCAAATTTTTCATTTTTAGTGTCTGTTTTACATCTAGTGATTATCTTGTCTGTCCATGTTTCTTGCCATTGAAATCAATAGTTTGAGTTTTTTTTTCATCTATTGGGCTGGCACTCCCATCATCTGAGTGAAATAACACATGTACACTTCCTTGTTGTGATTAGGTACCTAGTTATGTTGCACTAATATGACAAAACTAGTGGATGGTTGGGAGGGAGATTTCTGTTGCCCTAGTACTTTCAGAGCTAAGGGGCGAAATGAAGCTGATTTGTTTGTAAAGTCTGTATTATGTCTTGTACTCGTAATATCTTGTCTTTGTTGCCAATGTGCCTAGGGTGGTTTCCATCACCCATTGAGCTGGCATGCTGTCATGTGAGTGAAATAAGTACGATGTTAATCCCCAATGAAACAAACATTTCTTTCTCGGCTAGAGCTTACAGCTGTGCCTCTGTGCACCCACTATCTATGAGTGTGTCACACAAAGTAACTGGGAAAGGTTTTTAAGAAAATTCTTAGTTTTTATGAAAAAAATTACTATGTTACATTTGACAGCAGGTGTTTATATACAATATAAAGTAGAATTTCTCTTTGTGTGATGTCAAATAAGAAGAAAAAAAGGGTAATAAGGTTTGAAAAAGGCTTTAATGTTATGTTTTAAAATATAAAGTTGTATGTCTGTTTGGAAAACGCAAAACTTTTAATCCATATCTAGTTAAGGGTGGTATGTAACCACCACAGTCATCCTGTCTTTCCAATGTAAGACCAGCAGCCAGCAATTTGCTCAGCATCTTTGGCCGGCAGTGTAAATCGGTGTAAAAATAATACCTTAGAGTACAACATATGCATCAGTCAAATAAAATTCAGTCTTCATGGTTAAAATTCCATCTGCCATATTTGAGTATTTCTTCAACTTTCTAGGTTTAAAGCTGCTTCATATGTTCAACTCTACTCTTCCCTTAAGAGTAAATGGACATGTTTATAAACAGTGATTATTTAACAAAACTTGTGGACATAACACAAAACCCCAGTATGTGTAAATGTGGTTTTCTGAACAACGAAAGTGGCATTTGTTCAACATGTCGATTATAATATTTATAATCTATTTACATGTAACTCTCATGTTTATTAAATACAATGAATTTACTAAAACTGATTTTTTTTTTAATCCTAGGCCCCTATAGACCCCCATCAGCTGCTGAAAGCTCTGGCCCCATTGCTGGATAAAATGGGAGCAATCAAAAGTTCAATCGAGGCAAAGAGAATTATAAGGTTTGTAGATTTTATCCTTTTTTTTTTCTGTAGATACCTGCCCCATGAGGGAGCGGGTGGGCCATGGCCCTGCAGAATACTTCCTTGGCTTCCTCGGTCGATCGTAAGAGGCGAGAAAAGAAGTTGCTTTCTGTTGCCCTGGTG
>JARFOD010102238.1:0-16378 GCA_031763545.1 Mopalia muscosa
GTGAGTGTTGTGTTGATGATAATGTATCTGTGAGTGTTGTGTTGGTGAGAATCCATCTGTGAGTGTTGTGTTGGTGAGAATCCATCTGAGTATTATGTTGATGAGAATCCATCTGTGAATGTTGTGTTGGTGAGAATCCATCTGTGAATGTTGTGTTGATGAGAATCCATCTGTGAATGTTGTGTTGATGAGAATCCATCTGTGAGTGTCGTGTTGGTTGTAATCCATCTGTGAGTGTTGTGTTGGTGAGAATCCATCTGTGAGTGTTGTGTTGATGAGAATTCATCTGTGAGTGTTGTGCTGGTGAGAATCCATCTGTAAATGTTAAGTTGGTGAGAATCCATCTGTGAATGTTGTGTTGATGAGAATCCATCTGTGAATGTTGTGCTGATGAGAATCCATCGGTGAATGTTGTGTTGATGAGAATCCATATGTGAGTAGTGTTGTGTTGGTTGTAATCCATATGTGAGTAGTGTTGTGTTGGTTGTAATCCATATGTGAGTGTTGTGTTGGTGAGAATCCATATGTGAGTATTGTGTTGGTGAGAATCCATCTGTGAGTGTTGTTTTGGTGAAAATCCATCTGTGAGTTTTGTGTTGATGAGAATTCATCTGTGAATGTTGTGTTGATGAGAATTCATCTGTGAGTGTTGTGTTGGTGAGAATCCATCTGTGAGTGTTGTGTTTGTGAGAATCCATCAGTGAGTGTTGTGTTGATGAGAATCCATCTGTGAGTGTTGTATTGGTGAGAATTCATCTGTGAATGTTGTGTTGGTGAGAATCCATCTGCGAGTGTTGTGTTGGTGATAATATATCTGTGAGTGTTGTGTCGGTGAGAATCCATCTGTGAGTGTTTTGTCGGTGAGAATCCATCTGTGAGTGTTGTGTTGGTGAGAATCCATCTGTGAGTGTTGTGTTGGTGATAATCCATCTGTGAGTGTTGTGTTGATTAAAATACATCCGTGAGTGTTGTGTTGGTGAGAACCCATCTATGAATGTTGTGAGAGTGAGAATCCATCCATGAATGTTGTGTTGGTGAGAATCCATCTGTGAGTGTTGTGTTGGTGATAATGTATCTGTGAGTATTGTGTTGGTGAGAATCAATCTGTGACATAATGAGTATTGTGTTGTTCAGCACCCATCAATGTGCATGCCGAGAAAATGTAGGGAAATAAGAATATCATTGCCGGGATAAGATGGTGTCCAGACGGGAAATTTTGGCAAGTCAAAAAAAATTGTTTAATGGCTTGCATGGGTCAAAATTACCGCATGTAACTCCTGTCATTGGCAACGAAATATGCAGCACTGGAGAATTAATTATTATGATCACTCGCCGCATGTTGAACGTATTATATTGGAAAATGAATTATTTGTAGACATAAATATGCGCGAGAGGAGACAGGAAATCATAAGAATACAAAATCTCCATTTGGGAAAGCCACAATCCAACGCGTCAAAACACAAGCCCGCCTACGGCTTATATAACATAGGTGTGAGGACGTGGACAGTTGTAAACTTTTTTATATATTTTATTTAGAAAGAGGACATTTGTATTTCACCGTAAGTCATTTGGTTGTGTAATTAAAAGTACAATGTTATCTAGATTGTTTTCCTGTGATTGTACGCAAATGCCGAGGTAAGCTGAAAGATTAGTCTGCATTGCAGGAAGGCTTTCTTTCTCTTCTGAAGCCTCTCTCCAGGACCACCTGCACTTAAGACAGGTCACTGAATCCCCGTGGCGGGCAGCCGGCGATCAAGCAGCATGAAGCCATATAGGTAAACATTGTGACTGGTTTATTGCGCATTTTCCAATGACCAGTGGTCATCAGTTCAATTGGAAGCCAGTTATAGTCCAGTTATTACAGCCTCAACGAGAGCCAATAGTTGATAGACTTCTGATAACATTTATCAATAAAGCGTAAGACTGCATTGCCGATACTTGGATCTAGATAACATGCATATTGCACGCGACAATAAGCAAGGAACCTCTTTTACAAAATGTGACAATAAAATCTTGTGGGATATTTTTTTTCCCTATAGTTTTATATGAGATAATTGTATAGTATGATATATTTGTCCTACATTGTGAAAGTTGCCCCCATATGCCAGACATTACGTACCAAACCCCACTGTTCTATCGGGTTCGTTTGATAATTAATACACTTTTTTGTGCTTGAGATGCCGTGTTAGAGAGAATCCATCCATGTGTTATAACATTTGTGTTTATGAGAATTGGTGAGAAATTCTAACCTTGAATGCATGGTTTCACTTCGTTTTGAAATCAATACCATAATTGTTGTGCTACAGACACTGTACCTACAGAAATGTATGCATACACACAGCTGTATACAAATTGACAATTACAAATGCCAGACTAACTAGCGATTGTATAATCTATAATTTAGTCCATAATGATACCTTGGTGATTGGGTAGGCACATTCATGTACCTCTGGAAATATATACTAATAACTGCCACACAGTGCAGTTTATATAAGGTTTTAATTCAATGATGAAAGTTTTTCCTTCGAGTTGTGGGGACTGGGGATTGCTTGAACAGTTAAATCCCAAGATGTGGGGATCATCCTGGGATTAAAGAGGATTAAAGGCAGTACTGCAGCTTATCAGCACTATTTTTTTTTTCTCTCAATCTATAGGGTGGTGTGGTACTCCAACAGTAAAATAGCCACACTTTACAGGGTTGGATTATCCTGTTAGACCGTGGTTGTTACAAATAACCTTGGGCTAGTTAAATTTGATAATTTACAAAATTTTATCTGCAACATGCAAAGTTTACAACAGAACTTCAATGCTTTCTTGCATGAAAAGATAGAATGTGCATATGGCCGTATAACATATAACATGGCTATGGCAACCTTAGCTAGGTCTACAGGTGTACTTACATGTACGATGTACAAGCCAAATCAATCAAAGATTTTATAATGTGAATGTTAAGAAAAGATTTGTTGTATTTATATAAAGACATATAATCCATTTCAAACTGATCCTTGCCTAATTACAGTGATACAAAAACGGGTGGAAACTCATAAAACCTTATTCGCGAAAGCAGTAGTTCGATCACATGAATGGTACATTGTACATCCATTATTTGTCTCTACTGAGGTTTAACATCGTACTCAAGGGTATCTTGTTTATATGACAATAGATTATCCACGTCACACTGTTCTTATCCATGTCTAATTAAGAGGATAAAATAGTCAGAAACCTCATAAAAACCACCCTTGCGATTCCCAGTACTCCTGTGTCCGGTACAACAAAGTAACATTAATAAGAATACATGCAGCTGTCCACTAAGCCCCGAACCCTGGCCTCAACAAAAAGAGTGTTCCTTTCAATAATCTATATATAATTTGTTTAAATATAAATATAGACATCTTGCTTGGCATTTATACATGCAGACACCCTGCCAACTAAAATGGCCATGTAAAGGGATTAGCTGACAAGTTGACAGATTAGGATAATCCCTGTTTCATGAATCTAAAATTGTATTTTATGTTGTGATGCAATAAGAAAGAAAGAAAATCATCAAAGCATGGCAAATTTGGTGCGATTGTCCATTAATTTGTCTGCCCAAGCTTTAGTTATTTGCAGGTTCTTGGCAGATTGCATATTTACAGGTAACACTAAGCCTATATTTGAAGATACCCAAGGGTATTTCACTTATATGATGACGTACCAGCCCAATCGGTGAAGGAAACCACCCTTGACACCACTGGCAACAAACAAAGACAGGACAGGACAAATAAGGGACAACAACAACAGGATGTAATACAGACACAACAAACAGAACGGCTTCCTGTTCCCCTTTAGTTCTGAGATCACCAGGGCAACATGAAGCTCCCTTCAAGCACCTGCCCGAAATTTATGAAAATAGCAACAAACAGGCTTGAAAAGGTGTGGGCGCCCATACATTTTCCATAACTAAGATGGCGCTGGATACTGCTCTGATATGGTCCAATTAACTATCAGAAGGTGCAAATATTTTTTCAAAAATTATGTTTTTTTTGTTTTTCAAGCAATAACAACCTTCTGCATCGCTTTTATCCCATCTTTTATTTTAAATTCAAAGCACCAGTGTTTGTGTTGTTTCAAAGCAAAAGTTATGTAATAAAGCTTAGTTGTTTACATAATTTTTTATTTTTTTTTAAATCAAACAAAATCGGATGATACCACAGGCAAACAAACAAATATAAGACGTCACATGACAAACAGATCGCCTACTGCTGCCCCTCATCTCTTAAAGTACAGAGAAAACGGGGAGTTACTCATAATTCTTCACTGAACATGTTTCATTACAAAACAAGCTACATGCAAATGTGTCATACAAAAGAACAATGTATCACTCAGTCCATATGTTCATTTGAACCACTTACATGAACATATATAACAGCATTTGTTGGAATGGAGAAAACAGAACACAGACCAGTTAAAGCAGCCCACAATGTATAACCTTGCTTTCCGCCCACATTTCACTTAGCAATACGAAAATGTCCACATGGTGGAAGGTGTAGCAGATTCTACCGCTTTCATTATTTAAATATAGATGAGTTGAAGATTCTGCTGTGGAAAGGATTCTGTTTGTATTTTATTAGACAGCCTCTGCAGTACAGCCAATAACATAGATAGGCCTTGTTGAAGAAAGCATATTGCATTAGTTTATTGATTTGTGTTCAACACCGCACCCATGGGTATTTCACTAATATGAAATGATGACAGTGTACTTCAGTTACATCTACATAACCATAAAATGAGCATCAATATGTTTGTAGCATCCAGGGTTTGACATATCAAAAAATGTTTTGATTTTTTGTTTGATTGGTGTTTAACGTCGTACTCAAGGGTATTTCACTTATATGACGACAGACAAAAAATAAAAAAATAAATGTTTTGAAATCAAGCTTTGGATCTGATCAGTCATAGCTCTTAACTTAATTTTGAGCTTTTATTATCAGATTTTTTGCTGTAATCACCGATCACTGGCCCCTTATTACAGGGTTTGAGACAAGTTGAAAGATTTTGACCAGTTATTTTAACATGTAGCTTTCAATTTAATAAGTAATTTTTATTTAAATAGAAATATGAATTAATTGTCATGGGATATTACATGTATCAGATTTTGAGCTGTAATCTCCGATCACTGGCCCTTATTTCAGGGCAGGGGGTTAGCCAGAAATCAGAAGTAGGGTGTCCAAAATGGTCATATTGCTTCACATTTCATATAAAATCCATATCAATTTTGACAGTTTTCCTATCTCCTGCATGTTAAATTGTCTTACAACAGGGTGTCCAAATGAGGCAATTCTTTACTTCAGGGTGTCCGTTTGAACGGGTGGACGGGTGTCTGCCTAAGCCCTTGTTTCAGGGTTTGAGACAAGCCGAAGGGGAAAGATTTTGACCACTTATTTTTACATTTTGCTCTCATTTTGATCAGTACATTTTATTTAAATAGATATGTTAATCAATTATCATGGGATATTATCAGATTTTAAGCTGGCTCTTAATTCAGGGTTTGAGACAAGGGAAGATTTTGATCGGTTATTTAAACATTTAGCTCTCAATTTGATCAGTAATTTTTATTTAAATAGAAATGTGAGTCAATTGTAATGGGATATTACATGCATCAGATTTTGAGCTGTATTGACCGATCACTGGCCTTTACTTCAGGGTTTGAGACAAGGGGAAAATTTTTATCGGTTGTTTTTACATTTGGCTCAAATTTGATCAGTTAATTTATTAAATTATAAAGGTGGCTCAATTTTATCAGATTTTTAGGGATAATCTTGTACCACGTGACTTGATTTTAAGGTTTGAAATAAGACGGCTTGATAATTAATGTACCTCCACTTATAGGTTGATTATATTTTGATTGTTTGTTCGTTTGATTGGAGTTAACGTCATACTCAAGGGCACCAAGTTCTTCTTAAATACGGCAGAAAACTTTCAGGAAGCCTTGTAAACTCACACCTCTAGGATTTCCAGAGACATACCAAAAGATACCGTGTGACTCACTCATACTGCCAGACATGACAGCAACATATGTACCCTAATTCATTGAATAGGTTTCTTTGTTTGATTTGGGCTTTTTTTCGTCATACTTAAGGGTATTTCACTTATATGACGACAGATTGTCCACTTCACACTGACTGTACACAGCCTTATAATGGTGGAAAACGGAGAGGAAACCTCTTAAAAACGGAAAAATTGTAGAGAAATAGGTTACATTTTCACCCTCCCTTAAGGTACATGTAGATCAGGCACAATTGCATTATGATAAAAAAACATGTGTTAAACAGATTCATAACTTGCAGAGAAGTAGACACAGAAAGAGAGAGAGGCTGAAATAGTTTATATAAAACACAATGGGCTTATTTGGGAATAAATTTAGTATTCAACAATGAAGTAACATTTCAGTCACTCATAAATATGTACCACTCTGTGCACTAAAAGCCGGCATGAATATATACAATGTACATGTAGTAAGAGTTTTATGTACACACTGTATATATTTATTCAAATACACCAGGGCTATACAATGAATGTTTATACATCAGGTTAAAATCAAAAACCTAATATTACAGCAGCTTTTTTATATTTCAGTACATAGTGTACAACATTGTAGCCAAAATACTTTTGCATACCCTGTAGAAGGTTTTTATTTATTTTTATAAAGTGACTTTATTTTTATTTTTATCACACATATATTGTAATGTCACATCACTATGGTAACTTAATTTGTTTAAAAATCCTGTCTTACAATGCTGACAAACAAAAAATAAAAAGGTCAAATAGTACGCAAGTACAGAATGCAATAATCAAGTGTCAATATTCACAAAGCTGCTTTCTTTGTGTGATTGAGGTCATGCCTCACCCTGTGCTGTAATCTTTTCTGGCATAATATAAAAATCGGTCCTCTAAAAATTTGTGACAATCAGATTTAACCTCACATTTGAATTTTCCCCTGGTTTATAGATTTTTTAATCAAATACATAAATATGCTTTGGTGAAAAATAAAGCAAAATTGCTTTAAAACACAAACTTCATTGATTATCGGATGACAAAATTTGTCAGAATCAGTAGCAAAATGCAAATTTAGACAAAGACTGTTAACAATTTGAGAAACCTATAAATACATATAGGTATTCCTAAATTAAGTTTGCATGACCATCAGGGGCTTAGCCAGAAATCAAAAGGAAGGTGTCCAAAATGGTAATTTTGCTTCTTTTTTCAAATAATTGGGTGTCCACTTTTGACAGTTTTCCTATCTCCTGCATGTAAAAGTTTATTGAAACTGGGTGTCCAAATGAGGCAATGATTCACTTCAGGGCATCCATTTGGACGGGTGGATGGGTGTCTGCCTAAGCCCTTGATGACAATGGGGAAACACTGTTCTGACGGCTCTTCCAAACAGCAAAGGCCTGGGGGGGTAATATCGTACTTGAGGTTATTTCACTCATATGAGTGTGTGCCAGTCAGTCTGCAAGCTGATGGGTCCCTCTAGACACCACTGGCAGAAAAGAAAGACAGGACAATCACAGGGGCAATACAAAAAGATCAAAAACAGATAGTCTTCATGTTGTCAATAGTTTACAGAGCACAAGGGCACCAGAAATCTCCCTCCCCAGTCTTCATTTCACAAGCAAAATGTACAACAAACTGTCAAAGTGAGGCTTCAACCAACTCAAAAGCACCCAAGTTATAAGCCACTCAAAGCAGAAATCCTCTAAAAATTGGATTTTCTTTTTAATAAAATTTGCCAGTGCCCAGTCAGTTGTTCCGTGAGATCAAAGAAAAAGTTGGAGATTCAGTACATGTTTGATTATACATGTATGTATATGGATATATTGATGAATTGATTGATTGATGGATTGAGCAATCACAATCAGAAAATTTTACCTCTGTGATACAACAAGGAGATCTTGCTAGATGTAACCGGGAAGTTCAAAGAAATGTTGACCTTTGTACATGTAACATCCATGATATGTTTTAAATGAAACCTTAATGGATCATTATAGACATACATCCATCACTAATAATGATATTATTTCTTTGTATATATTTTATATTTAGTTGTCTCATAAAGATGACATTTATAAAACACAACCAACCAAGAATTATTACAAAACAAAAGTAATGGACTTATTATCAGCTTCCAATGAAAAAAGTGACTCCAACAATTATAACACCAGAGTTAATGAAAATTATTTCTTGCAAAACCAAAATTCAATATTTTCCCTGCAATACTTGATTTGTTTGTTTGTTTGATAGGTGTTTAATGTTGTACTCAAGGGTATTTCACTTATATGACGACGGATTGTCCACTTCACACAGCCTTATTATGGTGGAAAACCATGTAAAAACCACCCCCGCCATTGCCCGAGCCACAACATGCGACTCACTCATATACCTGATGCTCAACTGGCGGACTCAATCCTGTGAACGGTAAATTGAATCAGGTTCAGTTTAGGAAGCGCACTCGCCACTAAGCCTCAGCTGCTGCAATACTTGATAGTTAAGTTTATCCATCAAAATTGAACCTTTTTGTTTTGAAATTGACTATTTTTTCTCCTAATATGGATAAATATATATAACCCTATCTCCTACATGTAAAAGTTTCAAACAGGGTGTCCAAATGAGGCAATTGTTCAATTCTGGGTGTCCAAAGGATGGGTGGGCACCCCTACGCTTATTTTAAGCTCTTTCGAAACAGTGTGC
The DNA here is from genome assembly GCA_031763545.1 of Mopalia muscosa. Lineage (NCBI taxonomy): Eukaryota > Metazoa > Mollusca > Polyplacophora > Chitonida > Mopaliidae > Mopalia > Mopalia muscosa. The sequence continues at coordinate 8,731 of JARFOD010102238.1, forward strand.
ATGTATGTTACAATGAATGCAACTCCCATTAAAGGTAAACAGGTCTTGTAATGAGGCTGATAAACACAGTGAATCTGTGATTAAATGTCACATAATTGGATAGGTAGAGACCCAGCAGCTGATCTGTGGCAACAATTGTGTGCAGCCAACAAATACAATCAACATTGATCCTTTATAGTTCTGCAATACAGTCCTGCTACATGTATGTAGCTACTGTACACATTACTGATTATGAACAAAAACTTGACAACGCCCACTTTCTGTCGATTTCGACAGTTCTATAATTGGGACAAAGGCTTGAAGCCATTCTGATTCATCTGTAAAATGGGAAGAATATTTTATTTCTTTGATTGGGGTTTTGGTCATTTGAAGCCATTTTAAAAGATTAAATAATTCACTCACATAATGTTGGAGACTTGGAGTGCTGTCCTAATCATAATGGATAAGCTTAAGCTTATACATATAAACATGTAGTTGACACTGCCCTTGACATCACTGGCAAAACATAATGACTAGAGAGGACTCCCCACAACAGATCAGCTTGGACTTGTCTCTTACATGTAGCTCCCGTTCATAACTTGGCATGATTCTTCAATCATGCATGATATTCTGACACAATAAAAGCGATTGACAATATGATTAACAAGTATAGCCGCTTAGTGTATCATTATCAGTGGGTATTTGTAAGTATTTTAATGTGTGACACTTCTGTTCAAATTATGATTACAAAATAAAATTGAAAATCTATTATCTTCAAACATATTTGTCCACCCCGCATGAAGAACTGGAGAGCTTTTCACAAAAAAAGGCGAGAAAAAATGTATGGCTTCGTGTTGTGGTAGAGGGACGTAGTAGTCACATCACATTTACTGAGCAATATGTTAAGTAGCCACGTGTCTTTTATTGTGTCTAATAGGTCAGGAATCGGGCCAAAATCAACAACATAAACTAAATTGGTCAAATTACATGGCATCAAAATCAAATTCAGACCTACATGTATGTAAATGGTGCATAAACAAAGAAAACATATATTATGACGGTACCTATATATCATTCAAGACATATTCAGTAATCTTTACATCTGTATTCTGTTTCTAAATTTTAAGACACTTATTAGTTTACCTCTATAATTGACATCTTTACAATTCAATATGGTAGGAACGACTTCTAATTTTACTGGGTTTTTTTTATAGCTCAAATGGGAAAACTGAGACATGGGAATTTGGTGTCGCAGAATCCATATTTTTCTATAATCACTGTTTATTGTCTTCCTAAACATACCATTAATTATTGCAGTATACTTTACTTGTCTCATTCAACCTTTACTTTTTGTTTGACAAAGATGAAAGAACACAAAAAATATAACCCCCAGCCCAGGCCTAGCCTAGGACATGAGGTTCCATGTTAATGTGTTGGACTAGTCAACCTTCAATAATTTATGGATAAGAGAAAAAAAAAGCTACTGTATGTCAAAAAGGAGTGGCTTGTCAGATGATGGGATAAAAAGCTATCTGTCAAAATGGGCCTTTATCGGCATGTCACATAATCTGACATAAGAGTAGCGCTGATTATCAGTGTTTGACATTCGCAGACTTGTTTGTCTAAATTACTCACGTTCCAAGGGTTTTGTCTGTAAATTCATATCGCCTCAGTACGTCTTCCGCATGCAGTTTTTTCCCCGCGTCATGTTTTTTCCCAAACAGAGGCATACTATCACACTAAAAATCTACCCGTAGATCCAATGTTAATCCACATGTACCCGTTCTATTTCCGTGGTTTCGTTTCTTCACTGTCCGCCATGAAAGCAACACAACCAATAACTAATCGCTGACGTCACGAACATGGCGGCGCACGAGCTCATTTACATAGAATCCCGCCTCGTGACTCGCCAATGATCCATGTTGACACAAAACCATGGCAACCAGTAGCTGCTAAGTGAGTCTTTTGTATCCGTAGCTTTATCATATTAGCGGATGATGTTGGTCTGGTGTCGTCGAAAAGGTTAGGCCTACCTGCCTAATATGTAAGACATATTGGTTCTGTAGCGAATTGACAGCTCAAGGTCGATAATAAGTTGCGGGCAATTTGTGATGAAGTATAAGTTTACCTGATCATGTGTTACTGTAAATAAAATACAAATAGGCCTACTAGCTTACCTCTGTTCATAATCGTTTACTACCGAGGCCTGCTTATCAGATTTCTACAATATATACCGTGGGCGGTTTTAGGCAATAAAAGGAATTAACCGTTTCTGGTGTATTATTTTTTTGTGAATATATATAGATAACGAACTGTACCGTACCGGCCGGCTAAATGTATAGCCTATTAGCCCTATTTAATTTCATTTTCTTTCTGTCTGTCTTCTAATCGATCCCTGGAAAATTCCCTTTCTCGCTGTTATCATTTTCAACTATTTTCTCGCATAATTCAGATCCATCACTCGTTTCTTAGCATACCTTTGCATGACTGGTTTTGAGCATGTGTTTCTGTAATAAAACACGCCTACTAGTCTATATAAGCTTACCTCTGTTCATCATCGTTGTCTACAGAGACGTACACCAGATTTGTATAATATATATCTTAGCCATTTGTAGGCCTGTTATTGTTGTTAAGACATAAAAGGAATTACCGTTACTGAAACCCGATTTTCATGTAATATTTTAAAGACTAGGTCTACGTACGTACATTGAAATAGGCCCCGTAAGGATCCTAGTTAATGGGTTTCTGACTTTAACTAATTAGGTTGAGGTAAAGCTATGTGTCGGGAAACGTCTTTAGGTTCGGACACTCTAATTTTCGGACAGCTCGTAGCTATCCTGACGCCGACGTACGTATGCAAGTTATAAGTGGGGCAAGATGTCCACCTTGATATTTTAAGTGAAGTGAGCATAAGTTTTTTTGGCTTTGTTTTAAAATTTATCCCTAAACAGCAAACCCAGAACCGTATTTTAACCGGATCACAAACGATTTTAGTAACCCCATGATTATCTTTATAGTAGCTAACGAAGATCAAGCCTCGCTCGAATTAAGGTTATTTTCTTCGAGGTGGCACAACCTAATAAGGTAAATAACCATATATATGCGCCATGGAAGAACTTGACTCAATCAATCAATCAAACAAACATATATACGGCCGGTTTGCATCACAGGATCATTATTAATTTCCCATAAGCCGTAATGTAAAAGTTTGACTCCACAGCTCCCTCCCAAACTTTCGTTGTGAGAACACGCCTGGCACCTTAAATGGTTCATTAGGAGTTCAATATAAAAATCTTGACAGGTGATGACCGATGAAACGAGCAGAACAAACAAATAAAACAAACAAAAGACAACACACAATTTTTATAAAGAACTATATTCGAGGACGACAAAACACTAGTTCATAAATATGAGTATACCAACTCGCAATTCCAGTTGGAAGTCTCGTTTTATGGGGACAGATGTAGTTGTCTCTAAAGTGGATGCGGAGTGGGGGGTCGTTCTTCCCAGCACTACCCTTCCTGTACACCGGTGAACAAGTTGAAGTACGAGTTCACAATTGTGATCCTTGCATGGTGTGAGCTTTTGAGCGATTTCGGTGAAACACCGTGTATTTCAAGCACATGTATTGACATTGGAAAGAGAGGTTTTCACTATAACTACCGCCAACGGCTATGTTGTTGTCCTTGCATGGCTTTCATCATTTCGGTTCCACAACGGATACAATATTTTGATTCTTGACGGCCCTTGGATGACGAAGAAATAACTGGTTGGTGAAGAAATTTTTTAAATTATATGGAATTTGGTGAATATTATTTATGCTAGTTAGGTGATATTATTTTTTAGGAAATTGTGTACAATTTGCGTTAAGCACTAAACATCCAAATTGAATAGCCCAATTTTTCTAAAATTGTGGGGAAATGTCACCCAACATGAGAGGAGAGGGACATTATCTGTTTAACTCATTAACGCATAATGATTACTCTAACGAGCTTTCATACTAATCAATTTCCATCTGCGTTAGCCATGTAAAGGCTTCTATTATTAAACATATTAAGTTTTATGCGGACATATTGAACCGTTTTGCAGTTTTACCTTTAAGCCAAGAAGAATGCATTCCCTTTCATTGGTGGAACAGGCGAGCTCTTTGACAGCCTTGCTGCAAGTATTTTTTAAAACCCTATTCTTTTAAAATCCTTCTTTCCCAACTTTCCTTGCAAATGTGATCAATGGCTCTACTACACAGACAAAAAGAATACTTACTTGAACTACACATCTACAGAGAACTTTATCAACAACTTACAGCCAATTTACATGAAAGTAAACCTGCCATGATATCTAGCAGTACTCAAACTGCACCTGTTCCAATGAAGAGAACAAAAACCATTAATTGCTACTGGCCCAGAGTGACTCACTCAAGCAACTTGTATTCTTTCAACATGTAATGTCACTCCAGCTGTATCTCTTCTAGTCTGGTCCCCGTCTCCCACAATGCACCGCTGCTACTAGCATTGCATGATGGGAGCTGGGGACCAGACTATATCTCTTCCTGCTAAATCTGTCACAAGATAATAAACCCCCAGTGAAGATAATTCCAACTGTGATCACTGAAGACGGAGAAGGCATTGACAATCAGAGAAAAAGATAAAAACCTTGCCACACATTAAATATAGGTAGCTCCATTCTTCAATGTATTCCTTCTATAAGGACTAATAGAGGGCACAAAAGTTATGACACTCAGGAGTGCCCACATAAAATGTGTTGAGAAAGTTGGACTATCGATAAACCCAACAACTTGTATCCAGTGTGAACAGTGAACTACATCTTATGGTTCAACATAATGGAATCCTGTATGTGGACAATGACAAGTCATTCAAACTATCTAATGGTACTGTAAACCGTGGCGTGATGGTCTCCATTTGATTAATAAAGGCACCTTAACCCATCTCTTGTAGAAAGTGTGGTCAGACAGGGTATAAGCAAAAACATTGTTATATATCACTTTGAGTACCTGGCCAATTGTTTTCCACGTCTGCCGAAAATACCTGTGATTCATCATTGAAGTGCATGTATGTTAATAATGAGTTAGCCTTGGAACCCCAGTGTGTGAGAAAGTACAGTTAGTTACATCCAACCAACTACCCATTTCTGTTCATTTGATATTCATTATCTCTTATTTGCTATTGTTCTCATAATCACTACCAGTTATGTTTATTACGATCTTTCTCATTTCTCATGTCCATTTTTATAATAATTCAGAACTTATGGATATCAATAATTGTGTAATTAAACAGGAATTAAAGATCTCAAAGAATGATGTGCATGGAATTCTTATTGGCTTTAATAGTGCTGAAACTGTTCTACAGTACGGTGATATTACAGTGCCAAATATTAGAAACTTGATCTGTGGACCTTTCGATAATTGGTTTGTGGTAATAGTCAGCATGTAGTCAGTCGAAGTGAGATAATCTCGTTAATCCCTTCCGCCCTTCGATATGCATAATCTTTGAAGCACACATTCATTACAATTTAAATCTAAAAAAAACATTCTAAAATACTTCACTTTTGGGTCAAACGTTTTGCGTTGTCAAGATTATGAATAGAAGATTTCAGAAAGGCAAAAAAAAAGAAACAAAAGTCCAAATTCTACTCCTGACTAGCTGCAAACTTGACAGTAAGAGTTTCTAACTGAGTGGTCAGTCTATCACTATCAATATCTGACCGATAAAAGGTAGTAACGGCATCCAGTTGCTGTGTGTAATCTTTGCCATTACACACATTTAATAACAAATCTTGTAGGTTTCTATACTGTTTGAATCCGGGTTGATCAAATCTCTCCTCAATGCATTTATTCGCTCAATTCGATCGAGGACATCAAAGTATTGCTGCCTATGGATCTCGTGCGGTGTCTGTGCGAAGTGCGCAGCTGCTTTGCCGGTTTCGTAACGAGCCGGAATTTTGCGTTTGCGAGGTAACGTTGGTTCATCAACTTCCAGTGAGTTGGCATGAGACACGACTTTCTGGAAAAACAAGTCAAAATCGGAATCATTTCGTATTTTGCGAAGGGTTTTAACGGTCAATGCCGCAATTTCCTGCCCGGCGGATGCTGACAATTTATGATCCTGGAGGGTTTTACTGAGATTGTCACCATGTTTCAGAACGAGATTAGACAAAGATACTCCCCGGATAAAATCTAATTTCTGCATTTGGGAATGAACGCCGACGGCTTTGACATCAGTTTATTTGACATACTCCAACGCTTCAACCCACAAGTTGTTTAAAACATCATTTTTACTCAAAATACTTTGGAATGAGTTGGCACGAACCGTCCAGCATGTTGGACAAAGTACTCCCAGTCCTGGGGTGACTGGCTTTAAACTAGATTTCAAATTCTGAAACATTTATTTCCGTCTGGGAGAATACTTTATCAGCTTACAGATGTCATTGGTTATCTCAAGAGAATCTTTGGTTACTTTAACCTGCTTAATGGCATCGTTACTTGCAAGATTAAGTGAATGTCCATAACAATAACAATGCTTTCGGCTCCATATCGAGCAATTTGGTGGCGACCCCACTTTTATTCCCACTCATGTTACTAGCACCATCGTAGCATTGTCGTCGGCACTTGTTAATGGACAAATTCATGCGACATAGAACATCCACTATCACGTTGACCAAAGTATCGGCAAGAATGTTTTGAACTGTATATACACCAAAAAAATCTTCATGAACCTCAAAATCTTCTCCTACCCACCGAAAAACTAATACCACCTGCTCTTGATTCGAAATATCTTCAAATTCATCCATCATCACACAACAGAAGAGTGAGTTATGAATAGATTTCATGACGTTATCAATAATTTGTCTGGCAAGTACATGTATAATTCATTTTGAATATCATGTGAAACATACTTATTTGACATTTTCTGCAACCAGTTCAGAACAGAAGGGTAGTCACATCCCCATAAAAAAAGCTGCAGGAAGTTGCCGCTGTCCTCTGTTCCACTATTCCACTATTTCCTCTAAATGGAATGCCTTGACGCCCTAGAAACCGAATATTTCCAAATACTTTCCTTATTATTCTCCTGTTCCCTGCCTTTTCATCTGCATGGGTTTCATTCAGTGTCTCTCCGATATCCCGAGTAGTCCCTGGTAGAGTTATTACCCATCGTACGGCTTCTCTGTGACATTTGCTTGATTCGTTTTCACGAAATACACCTTGCGCTTCCTTCCAGTTACAAAACCCTTTGGTAATAAGTGTAGGCTGGGCTTAACTACTCGAAGACAATTTATTTTCGCTTTACAATTGTTTTCTTTCCAAAATCTCTGAGCGGAAAAGTACATTTCCTGGTTTGGTGTGGCACGTAAGAGAACCCTGTAGTACGAATTGGAAAGAGACAGATGGGGTCGGGGCGATCAAGGGACCAGTTGGAGCTGAACTAGGACTGACCAACTCAACATGTCGATCATCAACAGGGCGCTCCGTATTCCTTTTCTCGACTGCAGCCGGTGTGACAATGTCCATACCTGGCTCGGGTTCTAGGGAAGGAGAAGGAGGTGGTCTTGGAGAACGGGATTTTTATAGAAAAATTGTTCAGAATTGACATCTTTATAATATCTGGTTCGAATTTGCGATCTGATGATAGATTCAAAAGCACATATATACACT